>JAOEGS010017328.1:76960-100684 GCA_025447755.1 Corythornis vintsioides | reverse complement strand
ATATATATGTATGTATGTATGTATGTATGTATGTTGAATATTTCCACACAAGGTGTAGTTCTCAGGTTTAATTTTCCTCACTCCCTCGCTTAAAACAGCTTAGGAGGAAATGATTTAACTGGGGAGGAGAGGTCTTAACTCCTTAAAGTAAGTAAGAAATAATTCTGAACCTTTAATGCTTAAGGACTGTTGATGAAGAGCTTGGTAGAGTGGCTACTGCCATTCTAGACTGGGATGAGAATTATCCAGGTTTTGCAACACAACCTGAGGAAGAGTACATATGGAGACAAAGCTGGAGAGACACAGAAACCAAGAAACACAGAATGGGAACGAGTGATAGGAAAAATAAATTATGATAAGGAGTTTAGAGAAGAGGATCCCTGAGCAAGCTTGACCCTGGCAAAGGTATGGCAAAGCAAGGCACAAGCAGCCAGAGGACTGCAGGCTGTTTGCATCTGCTCCAGCAGAGCCAGAACAAAATCACACATTCTCAGACCTCGCCTCACCTCTCTTCTCAGCAAACACCCTCAAAACCCACCAGCAAACCACCCAGCTCCTTCCCTCTGCAGGTGCCTTGTTCACATTCAGCATGAACTTTAATTCTTAACTTGTAACAACTGTAATCTTCTTTTTTTAGTTTGAATTAGTTTTTCTGTGCCATATACTAATTCTACGTCAGCTTGCTGGCCTTTTCTCAGCTGTGACCAGCACTGTGTGACCACTTTCCACAGAGCAGACAGGTGAAGGACCAGAGATTTCCAACACTTCCATCATTTATTCTTTTAAATGATACAGACCCCTGCAGCTATGCACAGAGCTGCCCTATATAAAGGTGTGAACTTATCACCTCTGCTTTCATCTTCATTTCCCACTTCCCTCCTCCTCCCCTCTTCTCCACAGCAATTGTGTTTTGGCCTCTTTCACATGGCTACTCTGACTGTGAACACAAGAACAGATCAGAAAACAAAATAATATATCCAGATCATCCCCAAGGAAAAAGAAATGCTCCTCCACATTTCCTTCTCAGTTTAACACATTGCGCTGCTCTCCCTTTGATGGCCTTCCTTGTTCCAAATTGGGCTGCTGCTTTCTTCAAAGTTGTACTTTGAAAGATGAGGTCCCACGGTATCACATCTCACGTCACCCCTCTCCCCCACCTTTCTTCTCTAAAGCCCCTGGATATTTGGTGCAGAAAGCAAGCAGCTTGTCAGGTGGTGTTATGGTTAAAGTTAAAAACAAAAGAAAAAAACCTGTCATGCTGCTAATGGTGTTTTCTTGTTATTATGCCTTGTGGTGTGATAGATCCACAGGGTAACTAACACTGTCTGGATTGCCTCCTTTTTAGTGCTGATTTATTTTAACAGGTTATTCACTGCCTTTTTGCCTAGGACAACTGGAGATGTGCAACATATTTATTCTCTGCCCTTTTTCATTATTAGAGAAGTTCTGTATTTTGGTACAATCTCCCCAGCAGCCCCTGAAACTTTGGTGGTCACCACCGACTTGCCGGAACATGTTTCAGCAATCCCGAGGGAGACCCCAGATAACACTCTGCTCCATGCTGAGCTTATGTTATGGCATTTTAATGATACAAAGGTAGAAGAAAAAGTAAGATTTTTTTCCAAACTCCCTTTTAAATAATCTAAGGTTCCTCTCTTCCCCTCACTCCACCCCATGTTTGCAAACAAGCAACAGATGCCATCGATTCACTTTGTACCTCAGCTTTTGATCTGGCTGCACTTTGATTTTCAGTGCTCACTTTTGACAAGGTAGGGAATAAGAGCCCCATTTTTGTGACATTAATAGAGGCTTTTCTGCTGTGGTAATTTATTTGTGCTAATAAATTTCTGCTGATCCATGTAGATTCTTGGTGACAGACACAGAGAACAGGACAGAGTGACAAAACACAGTTTTCATCACCCTGAAAGATTTTCCAGGGGTCAGGAGCAGTGTGGGCTGCTGCTCCCTCTGACAACCTTTTGCCTGCAGGGTACAACAGGGCTGGGCAGATAACCCCTGCCTGGGCTGAGAGAGGGCAAATTCTGCACAGCATCCAGCTCCAGGTGCTGCTCTCAGGACTGACATCAGGGAAGATGACTCATTTTAATGCCTTTCAGGCAGCTGGTAAGAACAAGGAAAAGGCATCTTTCAGGGACTTACATACAAAATGGTACTAAATAGGGCAAGTCAAAGACAGCAGAGGTGGGAAAAAAACAATGTTTCTGTGCAATAGCTCCATCCTGCTAGGTGCACCTCTGAGTGCATGCATTTCTGAAGCATGTGGCAGACAAAAGCTTTAGCAGCCATTGTAATGCAAATCATGTTTCCCTATTCCCACAAGGGCACAATAATTCTCTCTCAAGCCCCAGGAATCTCCTCAGCCCTTGCACAAGAGCAGCTCCAGCTCGATCCTGCCTTGTGTTCCTCAGCATCATTAGGAAGGATGAGGAGCAGAGAGGAGCTCAGGGCAGAGCACCCAACCAAGCACATCAGTAGCAAAACAGGAGCAGAAAAGTCTAATTTGCATCACTATGACTGACCCACATGTGGTGCAAGTGCAGCCAGGCACTAGTGACTTCATAACTTTATGTAATGATCCAATTTGAACTGAAGTCATGCATCATCGCACCACCACGAGTACTGCCAGAAACCTTTCCCATCAGCTTTTTTGATAAGAAGAGCATTTGAGGAGGATCTAAAAGACCCCCGTACTGGCCAGAGTTGAAAGACACTGGCTGAACAAAAGAGCTCAGAGGACTGTGATCATTGGCACAGTCTAGTTGGAGGCCTGTATCTCACAGTGTTCCCCAAGGGTCAGTGATGGGTCTGGTCTTATTAAACATACTCATCAGTGATCTCGATGAAGGGACAGAGAGCACCCTCAGCAAGTTTGCTGATATTACAAAACTGGGAGGCGTGGCTGACACACCAGAAGGCTGTGCTGCCATCCAGTGAAACCTGGACAGACCGGAGAGTTGGGTGGCGGGGGACCTAATGAAGTTCAACAAATGCAAGTGTAGAGTCCTGTACCTGGGGAAGAATAACCCCATGCAGCAGTAAGGGTTAGGTGTTGACCTGCTGGAAAGCAGCTCCATGGAGAAGGACCTGGGAGTCCTAGTGGACAAATTTACTATGAGCCAGCAATTTTCTCGTAGCCAAGAAGGCCAATGGTCTCCTGGGGTACATTAAGAAGAGTGTGGCCAGCCAGCAAGTTGAGGGATGTTCTCCTCTCTCTGTACTCTGCCCTAGTGAGGCCACATCTGGAGAACTGTCTCCAGTTTTGGGTTTCCCAGTTCAAGAGAGACAGGGAACTACTCGACAATGAACAGCAGAGGGCTATGGGGATGATTAGGGAACTGTAACTTATGAGGAAGGCTGAGAGACCTGGGGCTATTTATCCTGGAGAAGACTGAGAGGCGATGGTATCAGTGGCTATAAATATCTAAAGGGTGGGGATCAAGAGGATGAGGACAGTCTCCTAGTGATTCCCAGTGATACGGCAAGTGGCAACATGCACAAATTAAAATACAGGAAGTACCACCTAAACATAAGGAAAAACGTCTTTACTGTGAGTGTTTCAGAGCCTGGAACAGGTTGCCTGGAGAGGCGGTGGGGTCTTTCCCTAGAGAAATTCAAAACCCACCTGGACATGACCCTGGGTAACCTGTTCTGGGTGACCCTGCTTTAGCATGGGGGGATGGACAAGATGATCCCCAGAGGTTCCTTCCAATCCTTACCATTCTGTGATTCTTCTGTGAAGCTGACATCAGAAAATTTGTATCACACCTGCCCATACTCCATTGCCTCTGCAGACAGAGGGCTGCACGCTCCCAGCTGTCAGTCCCTGGTGAGCTCTGAGGCAGACACACACTTGCTGTGTGCTTTGCAGCAGAGAAAGCAGGAGTGAGAATATCAGGCACCTCTCTGGTGGGAGGTGTGACACATCCTTGGCAGAATGCAAAATCAAAAGCAAATTTAAAATCAGCAATAGGCTTCTGACAGCTCTGAGAAGAGCCTCCTTGGCATTTGTGTGCCTGTACAGTGCTCTGTGAGGGTGGATGGAGTTGGGGATGGTCAGCATGATGAAAATGCACTGTTCAGTGGGAAGATGTGGGGCAAACCCAAAAGCATTATCACTGATCCAAACATTGTTAGGTAGTTTGGTACATCACTGGTTTTCCTTCCAGCTAAAGAAACTTTATACGGTTGTTCATGTAAAATTAAGCTTAATGTGGCATTAAGATTCTACAAAATTATGCCTGGAGATGAGGAAACAAAGTGAACTCTGAGTAGCAACTAAGCCTGTATTGATTTTTATGTATGCGTTTCTCTATTATCATTACTAAGCTGGTGACACTGTGAAGGGCACAATTATTTATGTTCCATCAAATTAGTAAGTAATTCAAATCCCTGACGAAATCTCAAGCAAAAATTGCTTTCAATTCCACAGAAAGTCCTTCTGACACTTAGATTGTTCACTTATCCCTGGAAGGGCACTGTAAGAACACAAGAACTTCACAGAAAAAAAAATGAAAAGCTATGCAAGAAAAAATAAAACCCTGCTTACCACTCAACAGTACAATCCCTACAACTAACTAAACATCATGGAATTGGTCATCATCATGGGGCCCAAGAAACACAGATGCCCTATACAGGGCATGGTGCTGAGTGGAATCCCCATAGAGGTAGATGCCTGGGGTCCCACAGAGGACCAGGCCTCCTAATACCAGCACAAAGCAAATAACAAAAAGAGAAGGAGGCTGAGTGCTTGTGTGGATATGTAATTTCCTCTTTGAAAATGGAATGGCTGTGAGAACTAAGTGACTATCCAGCACAGCTCGGGAAGGATGTCATACTGGTTAGAGGAACAGGGATATGGTAAACCGAGGATATCTTACTAAAATAAGTGTGTTGAGGGACATGGGAGGAGTAAAGTCGAGGGGAAGATGATATACATACATAGTCTAATGTAAAAGCAAGGTAGTTATCTCAATAATCGCACATGTTCTTGATTTCTACATCATAGGCATGTGACTCTGATATGGATGCCATGGGTTGCAGTGACCATTTAAAACCAACATGGGCATGGAAATGTTACGAAATGCAAAGATACTTAAGGTTTCAATTTTGCTTTTCACCAGCTCCTTTTGTTGGATTTCTGCTTGATCCAACCACTCTATCCAAAAACCACAAGAGTTTTCCACTGTATGTCAGCCAAAATGTCCATGTTGCCTTAGGGTCCCATGTGAATGCAGCAAAATGAAAGGCAGGAAGAATACTGAACATTTTCAGATGAATTAAAAAAAAATGTGCATATGTAAGATGTAAGTAAATTACATCAAGAAAAGAAATGAGAGGTATTGGAATAAAAGCTCACATCTTTACTGTTATTCTATATAATAACATTAAAAGAGAGATATGAGAATTCTTCACTGAAGTGTTCCATCAATATTTAAGTTGAAGAACAATTTCTTTGACCAGCTACTTTATAGAAGGAATTTCCCTTACTCTAGCCACCAAAAGAACCTTAGAAAAGGCCTTTAATCAGGGCCTTTGAAACAGGAAGGAAAGCAAGATTTTCCTCTTTTTCTTCCTTAATGTTTTGAAAAGGAAACAAGCTATTGAAATATATCAAGCGATTTCCTTTACATGAAACACTAGCAGCCTTCTGTGCATTGTGAGCAAAACAAAAATAAACTCCTTTTATCCACCCAAATTTTGCTGTGGGCAGGCAGCACCAAGATGGACTAATCATTATGTGGTCAGGGAATCACAACCTTGGGACCATGTCACATCCTACCCAAACAATTATTTATGGGAATGGAATAATACTTTTAGGAGACACTGGTGTGATTATCCACTAGTGACTCTTTTGTCTGCAGCAGCTGCAAGGAGCAAGAGAGGGTGCAGAAAACACCCAAGATGACTAAAACGTCATCACACTTGCAAGGGGTAGAAAGCCTTGAAATAGAAGGCAGGTAGAAAACAAATCTCAGATCCTCATCTAGTTCAATGGCAGCTTGACCTCAGTGTCAGATTACATTGCCAGTGAAAAATTTTTGTAGCCCAACTCATCCTCACTTTATTTTTGCTGGCCTGTTTTGTTACCCAGTGGAAGCTAGAAAATAGCATCTATTTTTGTGGAAAACACCACCGTTTTTCAGCTCAGTTTGTTGTTTTTATTTCACAGCAGAACACTGCAATTTATAAATAGCAAAAGCTATGGAAAGTTCTCTAAATTAAGGTCTTTATGGTATATTATTATTTAACCCCTATTTTTCATTTTCTTTGGATTTATTGGTGTTCCCAGTTGCAATGTTAAATGACTCTGAAAGTAAAGCAATTAATCCAAAATCCTATTTGTTTTAATCTAACACTGTCAACTAGTTTTAGGTTTCCAGTCAAGAGAAAAAAAAGAGTTTGTTAAGCTCTACAGCACTAGCTAATGTCTAAAGACAATCCTCAGAAAAGGTGCAAACATGTTTTATCACAGCACTGTAGATGGGACGGAGATTTATTACAGTACCTAGCACCATTCCAGCAGATGCTTTTTGAATTACAATGAGACTATTAAAACTTTACAAATCATTATATTAAAACCTGACAAGACTACATTGGGAACTGGAGCATCTTGTTGTTATTGCTAGTGATGCATTACCTGTTATAAGGTTGCAGGAAAATTCTTAAGTAAAAACTGGTTATAAAAGTATAAAATATATTAATATTTATTTCAGTACCTGCTATAAATTCAAGGATAATAGGTTTATATGCATTAGAACAGCCGAATGATCATATTTATGTCAGCATTAAAAAAAAATGTTCATCTGATGCAAAGTTTAATTAATTTTCATAGTTAATTTTCTGTTCATTATCAGCTCCCTAAATTTGAAAGACAAATAATTTATAAACAAATAGAAACTTCAGAGAGGAGTATTTTTAGAGCAAACAGAAGATAAATAGCAGGAGAAAAGCATCAACGCTGCCTTCGAAGTACTAATATGAATGATATATTGTAGTAGGTTTTGATTGATAACTTACACATTCTAGTGCCCTGACTGAAGAGAAACAAATTGGTTACTGTTAACCCCAGACCATTTTCAGGTAACAAATGGCTCCAATCTTTACCAATCAAATAATGGCTGTGATGCCCTTAAACTTCAGGGAATGAGGAATGTGTAAGCTCACCATGTCCTTCCGGGGTGACCTGATCCCTTAAGGACAATATTCCCACCCTTCTCCCCTTCCCAGAAAGAATAAAGTTTAAGCAGCTACTTACCGTGATGTACGACGCCCTTCAACCCATGGATAATGGGATCCAGTGCTGGATTGTCCCTCTGACTGACCTACATGCAAAGGATACAGGATTGGTTACATCTATTCTGGCATCACACAGCACAGTGTTAGTTTAATCTTCTAAAGAGAAAAAAAAATAGAAGATGTTATCTAACAAGCTGCTTAGTTCTCACATTTACAATGGCTCTTCACCAAATGCCAAAGATATATGGGATAGTAAAATAAAGTAAGGAAGGTTAAATCAAAAGAAAGTGTCCTCTGAATTCATTAAAGTGTTAGCCATATTATCAGCCCAGCAAAACCTAAAACCAGCTGCTACTCACCATCTACTTCTGCTTTCACAGAGAAAAACTGCTGTGATAAACGGAAGTTATCTCACACCAGTACATCCCTTACTGAGACAGGAATATATCTGGTGCAGTCACTGAAATCAGTGAAGCTGGACCCCTTTCAGCAGTAATGGAGTTTAGCCCTGGCATCTCTTTGCTATTCATATTTTTACATTTATTTAATTTAGTGTAACTTGGACAAAGGTGATGGAAAAAAACACTTTGTGAGAGGATCTAGAAGAAGTCTCTCAATTTTTGACAATGCAATTGCCTGCACTGCCAGACCGAAACTGGTATCCTGCCATGCTGCTTCTATCACCCAGTAATTGTCTGTGTCTTCTGCAACAGTGAGACCCAGCACCAGAGAAAGAAGGGAAAGGCAGAAGGAAGGATTAACCCTGTTGAGCTCCACAACTTCCAAATTAAACCCATCACTTCAGTCACTTATTTGTAACACAGCCAGGGAGTTTACAACCAATAATTTTTTTTTTTAACCTTTTGCTTCTTCAGTGGTATTGAAGGAATAACTCACTATTTCTGTGAACACGTTCCATTACTTAATCTACTTGCCAATTTACTTTTGGGAAATAAATGTTGGAATGTATTTCATCATGTGGTACATTTAATTCAATTTTATTTTATTTTTTTTTGCCACCAGTCAGTATCAGAAGCCTGAGTGACACTGACTGGTTTTGAATGGACTGCTTCCAGTGGGAAAACACATAGAATGCAAAAGAACTCTCTCCTTTGCTGCCTGACCCTGGTCTCAGTGGTATGAAGAAAAAGAGTTTATAACCATTTTATGGCTATTTATTAACATATGAGGAAAGGAGTGGAGACAAAACAAGGTCCTCCTGTGAGAGGACCTTGTGCTCAGCAGGGAACGCACTGTCATGGGAAATTCAGAACCAGCTTTGAAGCACTCTTAGGAAGAGGACATAATGGACTGCAGAAAAACTAAAAAATCCATTATTGAAAAAAAAACACCTCACAAATTTTAATAGGTTGAGGAGAAAACTGGCACCTACTGCCCAAGTTTTACAATCATGTCTCTTCTCATCCTTACTCCTCCCCATAACTAGTTCAGAATCTTAGAAACTTAATTATCTTCTTAGCCAACTTCACTGAAAAAAGCTCACAACAAACCACCTTTCTTTGTTTCTGTTTGCTTAGCTTTTGAACTTCTCTGCTGTGTTCAGGACATATTTTCATGCTCCTGTCTAGAGACAAAATGGTTTGTTCCAGTTTGCTGTATTAAATGGAAATTGAAGATCCTTTTCCCATCACAGTACTCCAGAACTTGCAACAACTGGGGGGGGGTGGGGGGGTAGGGTGGGGGTGTCAGAGATGCAATAAAATTATGAAAATAGAAACCACAGCTTTGAAACATATAGAGCTTAGATGTTACTGACAATAATATTATTAGCCCTGAAGACTGTAAGCTCTTCGAAGCATGAACTTTTATATGCCCAAAGGGGTGCTCTGTGCACTTTGGATTCTGTATAAATAATAATCACAATACAGTGAACCCCATGACCCCCTTTGTAGTTTCTGTCTGGCTTCTGGCAAATAAACAGTAAAGTCTACAAATGCAAAGCTGTTGCAAGACATGTTTCTGAATCTTTTGCATTTATTCATGTTTCTCCAACCCATGGCTACCACTAAAAAACCAAAACAAAACAAAAAACCAACCAGCAATTTAGCACAACTCTATAAGAAAAACTTGCAATGGACTTGAACAATATTTTATTTATTGCTGCCTAATCATAAGTGGTAAAGAATTTTATTTTATGGACTTTGTTTTTATTTCTGGTGACAGCTGCAATCATTTTGGAGAAAGCAAATAGATGGAAAGAATCCTAAAGGTTAAAACTCTTCCTTTTGGGATTTTCTGTCAAAGCAGATCAATTCTTAACCTCAGCCTTGGCAGTGCTCCTTTAATCTGCTGAGGTGGTATGCCTATATAGATCCAGCCACGCAATCTTTTTGATAGCATATTCTGCAAATGTGCTGTCTTCTTCAATAGCACGAAATCAACAGTTACGTTATTTCTTTGGGGGCTGGAAAGCAAATGCTTCGTGCATCTGTAATCAGATTTTCTCTGAGGCTATAGGGAGTGGGTTCTCAAGTTTCTTTAAAAATCAAATGCAAACAAGTACCGCTTGCAGAGATGTCAGTTCAGACCTGTATGGGATATACAGTCTTACTTAACTGTTTCAATATTTTGCGAGAACATTAGAAAAGTTTTCTCATTTTATGGAATTATTCAGGCTTTAGAGCAAAACTTCTCTTGCATTTTTTTTTTTCTTCAAGTTCTAAAAATGCTCACAAAACCCTACCCCAAAACCATTGAACTTTATCCCTATTTTTTTTTCTTTTGCCTATGTATCTGTTTTCTGCCTGTGTTCATAGAGAAAAGGAGGTTTTGGAAACCCAAAATGTCAAGTTCTATTCCCATTGCTGTACATCTCTGGTTTAACAGGCCTGGAGCTACCATGCTGGTTGAGTTCAGAGATTTACCCACACAAGAATCCTGCCTCTGACAACAGCTGCTACTTAAAAGAATGGAAAGGTAAAAAAAAAAGGCAGAATAAAAAAGAGGGCAAAATCTCTAGAATAAGAAGTGTCCTTCTGACCTTCTTTATGATTCTATGTCATGAAGTTTGAGCTTATATCTTTCTACAAACTGTTTTTATCTTTCTGTTATATAATCTGTATTTCAGCAGTGTATTTTTTATTACCTTATGAACACATACTGAAGGAAAACAGCAATGAATTCTTCTGATTTACTTTACATGCCATATTTCTCATGATGCCTTGGCTGCAGTGTTAGAGAAAGACCATGCATTTGTAACTGGGTCTCAGCACTAAGGCTTCACCCAACACATGCCTGCCAAAGCTGTGCAAAGCTTTTATTCTCCTCTGAGAAAAGAGCAATGAGTTTCCTGTTGCTCCTTCAAGAGGCTAACATAGAAGAAACATCATGCATTAAAATTTATCAAGCACAGGAATTTCACACACTTACCCAAACCTGCTATGCTGCTGGTCATGAGTGTGCTGCACAGCAAGTATTAATGGACAGATGGAAAATCATCCTGAAATGGCCCTAAAATAGCCACAGTACCACTACTACAAATGTTGTCTCCTGAACAAGATGCTTTTGCTCGAGACTGACTAACACTCTACATGTCTACAGTAAACAGGATAAATAATGCTTGTGTGCATCATTTATAATTGAAAAATGCTTGTAATCCTCTTCAGCAGAAATAAATAGGTAACTATCACGCTAAGCACAAGGGAAAAATAAACACAGAGATATCATTAAACAGTTTCCTGTGCTAACAAAGCTCTCACCATAGGGTAAATATGAGATGAACATGACATAAGGAAGCAACATTTTTGTTTATCATACCCTTTGGGTTGCTTCAAAACCTGGTGCACATGCCATTCTGAGCAGAACAAATGGCTTGGTGTTAATACAATGAATCTGCAGTCATAAACCAGAGATGTTCTTCAAGTGAAGTCATGGTGGAAATTATTACTTTAGACAGGCTGCATTTCTGTATTTACTTACAGCTCCCGCATCTAATGTGGGGACTTAGATATGATTCATTACTCAGTGAGCAACCTGGTTGATCAGTTACAAACTCTTTTGACAACAGCATTATGGCAGGATGCAGGCCAGGGAGCTAAGCACCTTCTTGAGATAATGTTATTAATACTGCAAAGAGGAAAGTTCCAGCAAAGGAGCAGAGCAGGTGTGTGACAAGAGGACAGACAACATCACAGCCAGGCTGACCATGTTAGTAGGCACCAAGTCACAGCATGTAATAATAGACTACTGAGCAAAGTATTACTCCTGTGTTACAGCAGTGCTAAGCTCAGCATGTCCCACCGAGTTAGAAAATCCCAGCCAGTTCTCATTCTCTAACGTTCATTGTACATTAAGTAGCCAAAGCTCTCCGTTGATCTGATTTTATAGGACAAACTCAACAATTCCTGGAGTCTCTGATCTTTATAAAAATCAGCAGAGTTGTAAAGAGTTAAGATTTATATATACCACATACTATACAATTTAAATCATAGACTAAAATCACATATGTAATCCATGACCTGTCTTTCTGATGGAAACAGTCATATAAAGCAGAAAAAAAAATGAAGTGTCACGCAAAAATTTTGAGTTGACAATGTTTAATTTAGAAACAATAACAAATAGAAATGGGGTAACCTCCAAAACCACATTGAAGCAGTAAGACAGGCCACACAGAAACATCAGATCTTACCTCCAAGACCTCTACCCAAAGTGTACTCCCCATTTCCCAGTGCTCTGGGCAGCCTCTCCAAAAGCCAGGTTATTCTCCCACCAACCAACACTAGAAGGGCTGGGAGAAACAACACAAAGCTCTCTAATCAACACTAATATCACCTAGTGAAATATACATTACTATTAATAGCTTAAACAGGCAAGGAGTAAGCAACATACTTTTCTTTAAAATTCTGTTTAAATAGATCTGCTTTAATGAAGAAGAGGGTGTAGGGAAAAAAAGAAAATTCACCTATTTGGGTTGATATAAAATACAAATTTATCTTTCATTTCCACCTTAAAAAAAACCATCTAGCATTTCAACTTATAAAACTGTCATAAAATTACAGGAACTGCTTTCAAGCTCATTAAATGGGCTCACAGACAGTATTGCAAAGCATCTCAAAACAAAGGAGAATGCCACAGTCTGCTATATTGAAAGGCAAAAAGACACGCATTTTGTGAAAGTCAGAGGAAAATGAATGGCAACAATTTTGTGATACAGTACCTGAGCCTTTCCCCTCCGAATAGTGATATAATTTACTTTTCTCTCCCACTGCAACATTTGGCCCTTGACTTGGAAACTAAATCTTCAATCTATCAAGCCTTACCCATCTGCTAAGTAAAATGGCCAAGACAATCTGCATGCCTTGAATTCGATATAGCCAGCTGCTCCCAGAGTGCTGTGGCATTAACATCCAGAGACCATCCTCTTGTGCTGTAGAGGACGGTGTCTGCCAAGGATGAATGACTACATACTTAACCGTGGCAGCTGAAGCCAGTGACAATGGCTGACACAGAGAGATGCCAATGTGTCAAATTCTACTTTCAATTACAACGGTGAAAGTCAGGGGTAATATTCCCCCAACCGCACGCCTTCAGCTCCCATTCAGCTTGCGGTTAAGATCTACAGCTTACCAGCCAAATACTCAAGTCTCAAAACACTCTGTACAAACAACTGAGAAGAAAAAGAAAACTATTATAAATTAACTACGTTGCAGAGATTATATTGTCCTGTAGGGTTTCAGGACAATCAACATGGTTAAACAATTTATTCTCTTATCAGCTCAGTAGAGTTGGACGGATGCCAGTGCTCAATCTCTACAGGGAAGGACCTGATTTTCACTGTTTTAAAACAGAAATGAGAAAAATCCCATTAATGCAATCATTAAGCCATGCTATGTATTTTAACATCACAGCAACAGGATTTCAAAGAATCCAAGATAATCACAGTCAAAAGAAAGATGCTTTTCCCAGCAAAGGGAAAGTACTTGGCATACTTCTGAAACTCTTCAAATTCATTTCTTTGAGGCCAATTTACTGCAGAGCTACCTAACAGCTTGCTTAGGTCCTACTCCCAACCCTTCTGAATGATGATGTTTTAACCCTTCCTGCATTGCTCTGTGGCACTAGAAAGGATACACATCCTGACTTTGTGCTGTGCACCCTTTGGCACTGCATAAAGTCCATTGTCTTTCTTCTCTCCCTTTTGAAGTCCACATCGTAAAAATCTAGTTGTGGATAAATATATCATTTCTTAAACATTTCTAAATAAAAGGAAGTGAAATATTTCAGCCAGATCTGGAATGTGGAGAACAGATATGAAAAGTTTACATGTGCTTTGCTTTGAAATACAGTAGGAAATATTTATTTGGATCTTTTCAAGAGAACTGGTGGGTGAGAAGGGATACTGGCTGACACTACAGCACACTATGCTATCAGCGAAGGCAAGAAAATGCCTACAAAGCTCCCAACACAGTTTTTTCACTTTCACAAGCACTAAATGATCCAAAAATGATGTATTCCTGCTCCTCCACAGATGATATTTTCTTCCCTCTCCCCCATATATGCTATAATTGCACATCTCCCATACAAGTCGATGCAAAAGGACATATCTGGCCAAGAGCCTGCAGCCTGACAGAGGTGAGCTGGGAGACAGAAAGCATTTGCTGTGTAATGGATGGACTGCCCAAAGTAAGTATCCTGAAGAATATATCTGTAAGGGAAAACAAGAAATGGAAACAGTCCCCCTTAATACTTCAAATTGCTGCTCATGTGTAAAATGAGAGAGAATAAGAGGTACCCAGGCAAGATGTGACACCAAACCTTATGCTGGCACATGCACTATTTCACACAATACTGCCATGACCTTTGATTTTTGAAAAACGTGCATTAGAGCTGAGTTTGCCTTTGCCTATGGCAACTGGTTTCAGGTTCAGTGATTTGAAAGCAAATTCCGTTGAGTTAAAACTGGATTTTGGCCTTCAGGTGTTAATAATCCTGCTATGAATGAACGTATATGGAAGTCACAGAGGTGCATATGCTGGCAGAGGCGGTGCTCCTAGATGTCTCATTCACTATGTTGTCTAAAGAAAGGAGAAAAAAAAGTTAATGAGTCTTCCAATGATTATTTTAAATAGCATAATGGGTGTGCATTGATCCTTCTAGCTAATTCCACTTTAAATAATACATCATCCTGACTGAAAGCTTTCTAGTGATGTATTAACTTCATATTCCATCACGGCTTTGGAGGGTATCTACAGTGAGATATTAACTAGCAGTGCCAAAGAGGAAACTGCACTTTTTGCCTTTTTTTTTTTTTTTTTTTTTGGTTTGTTTTCAGGTCCAAAATGGTTTTAAAAGCTATTGAACTGACTTTGGGGTCAGGTGTTCTGGCTGTCCCTCATCTTGGTTAAGTGGGATGCAGCTGCCTGCAAACCCAGCTCCTCTCAGCTTTAGCACACCCTCTCTGTTGCTCTGTACTGGCTGCCTCTGTACCCGAGTTAGTTACAGACATCCTGGGACAAGGATGGGACAAAGCAGGTTATAGATCAGCAATTTCAACTTTTATTATGTCCAGTAGGGATGCTTGAAAATACAAAAAGCATAAATAGTCACTTCTACACCAAAGGTTGGCTGACATGTCAGTTTCGTAAAAATACCAAAGGGACAGCACAGGCTGCCTCCAAAGAACATACAATAGAATTTGCATCAGCAAAAAATGCAAGAGCCTGATACTCTTACAGAGTGGTAAAGTACTGCTTTAATAACAGCTCAGAGTACATTGTGTTTGTGCATGCTCAGTTTCTTTGTTAGCAGATAAAAACATCGATCGTGTATTGTACACATGCTGGCAGGTGACTGATCAGCTCACTGGACTGAGGAAGACTTTGAAGCAGCCCCCACACACCCACAGCATTACCTCCATTCACTACCACAAGATTTGCAGCCACCAGGATGGTAAGAAACAGCCAGCAATGTTTTTTCCTTTCTTTTTGTAATCCGCTCATGAGCCCAAACTTCGACTCACTCCACTGATAAAGGCAGGCATTAATTTCTCCCAAGTACACACTTTGAAAGCATGATGCAGCTAACTTATTGCAAGTGAAAGGCACATTTAATTAATTAATTATTGAAAGATCTTAATATGCACATCTCTGAGGAAAATCAAAAGATATCTGGAGCCCAAGCAGCCCAAAAGCACAATCTGATTAGCAGCAACAGAATATCTAAGATACAAAGTTCTGTAAAAGACAAAAATGTAATTGCAACACAGAGGAGAGAGGGTTTCAGTGGCAGATTCTCAAAGCTGGGAAAGCTTGATTGATAGACTGCACCATCTGCAGCTGCGCAAAAAAAGTCTAGAGTAGCTGCAAGTTTATTTAAAGCAATTTTGGTGCACTGAGCCTACTTGTTCTCCTTTGAGAAAATAATATGATTTCTTCATAGAGCATGTAGTCTACTTATTTAAGCAGCAGTGTGCAAGATCTCTCAATCCTACCAGCAGTTCAGCTGGAAAAATGACACACCAGGGGGTAACATTTTATCAGTATGGAGACTATTTTATAAAAACTGCTATCAGTTATAAACTGTTCTCACTATCCAAGTTAAAAAAAAAAGAAAAAAGAAAAAAATAAAGAGGAATCTCTTTTACAGTTTTGACAATCTGCTCAAGTTACAGAGTTTTTAGGTAAAAATAACCATTCTGACCTAAGAAAGGAGGAAAATGGTGTCATGAAAAAAATATAACAAGCACTACAGCCAGATCATCCTACAGCACCCACTCTTTGATATGCAGCTTCACACATTTGCAGGGGCTAAACTAAAAACTGTGAAACCAAGCATGGGAGTTAGCTTTCATTTTCTTTTGCTCCTGGCTTGAATTTGGTACAAACGTTTGCAACTGAGAAAAAAAATCATCCAGCCTCTTTTTTGGAAAATAAAGCAATGAAATCTGGTGGTTAAACAAACAAAAAAAGTGCTTGGCAATATGCAAAGGGTGGAAGGGAACAGCTCAGATGGGCATCTGAAACCCCAACATTTTGCAGGGGTTTGTAATTTAATTGCTTCAGCTAAGCTCGCCTAGGATATAGTGAAGATTTCCAGCCTTTTTCCTCTCTTCCAACCAACACAAAGGATTTTGGTGAGAGAGGTCACAACAATCACCCCTTTAAAATGAAGAAAAGGAGTAATCTCAGATTCCCAGCATCTTTCATTCATTCTGCATTAAAAGTCCTCATTTTTTTCTCTCTCCCAGCATTGCCCTCGGCTCCCTCCAGCCCGCCAGTACAAGATGACTCAATCTGGCATCTATGAGTCACAAACACAAAGGATGCAGAAATGTCAATTAAGTTACTTACACAGCCACTTCCCCAATGACAACCACACCTCAAATCACAATTAAATTACAAATCCAGTAAAAACAAATTGTTGTAGGGCAGATTATTTTATGTCCTGCTTTGAAATATCAAACTCCAAAGTAGTTTGCTTGCCACTCGGTTTACTTCATTTTTAAGGAGGTTGGTGCAAACTGACCTACTGAAACTGCTGCAGGAATTTTTGCTATAGCAAATTCCCCATGTCTAATGTAGCAGCCATGAGCAGGGAGGGCTCACAGGCTTCCAGGCATCTTTGCAGTACAAGAAGCCAGCATTAGACCAGTGGTATATATTAATAGCTTTCTGGCACAAGAGGACTAGTCTGTCAGCTGTGATAGAGTTTTGTATTTGTAACTCTCTTTCAAGCAAGTTCTTCCATTTTTACTTTATAAATTTTCAGCATCCTTTACGTTCTTGCAGAGGTGTGCAGCTTTCTAAAATGCTATGAACTTGCACAGAGTTCTCAGTGCCTAAGGCAGGAAGCACCAGCTAATCCTCAGTTTCCTCACTTCTGCCTCTGCTCTCAATTCTGAGTTGCCTCCCCCTTCCATCGCCCACCTGCCACATCCTCTTCACTCTCTCTTCCCACCCAGTGTGTTGTTTTTGTCTCCTCCTAGGCTACAGCATCCTCTCTTCCCAAACCGTTCCATGCACCCCTTTGCACAGCTCTGCCACCTCCTCCTCTCCATCCCCTGCCTCCTTCATTGCTTCACCAAGGAAGTTGCTGTTCCATCCCCACCTAGACATCCTTCATGGAGACAGGAAAAAGTAGCTGCCTTGGCTACTAAAGGTGGCAGGTAGGCTCATCCAGGGATAACTTGGATGACAGCAGACTGGTGCCAAGGACTCATAGCTAGTGGGCATGAAGTGCTGGTGCACCAAGAGCCACACCCTTGAGCCAGGATGCCAGTAGCAGAGCAGTCACAGCAGTAGAACTCTGAAAAGCAGGTGGCATGAGATCTGCAACTAAAACTCCTTCCATTGAATTAAGAGTGGCAGGATATGGCCTGCAAGTTTCTTCTCAGCTTCTTTTAAGCTACTCGAGTTCCTGCAGCAACAAAAGTACAGCTCAAAACACTCCTATTTCACCTGGTGTAACACTACACACAAAAGTGAGGATCATATGTCAAGCTGTTTATTTTTCGTTTGGTTAGAATGACCCAACAACTCAGTTTCCTACAAAAAACATTTCAACAAGTATCATGGCTTGTGTTTAGAGGAAATGGAGAAATTATTGTGCAGAAAAAAGCACTTAGAACACGAGTGCATTAAAAGGCTGGGAAACACTCACTTTGTGGAAGCAGTTTCTTCCTCTTGAAACACAAAAAAACACAAAACCTTACATGACATGTATGCTTGTTTCAGGATGTTCTACATTTCAGCAGTGGCAAAGTGAATGCTATTCAATCACTGCGAGTAGGTGATAGTCTTAAAGCCAAAGAACTCCTCAGGATGCTCTAGCCTTCATGCCTCTGCTCCACGGGCTTCTAATAGCTTTCCGGTGCTCCTGTGGAGCATGACCCATCTATGAAGGGGGTATTCATGCTCCATCTCTGGTCAGGAAACCCTCCTACTACACAGGATATAACTTCAAAATTGCCAGAATCTCAAAATCTGAGAGAAAAGTATGAGAGAAGAAATAAAACACAACTGAATACAATTTTAAACAAAACTTAAAACATGGTTAGAACAAAAGGTGTTCTTTGAACAAGTCTAGTCTGACCCAGAGCAGTGAAGATGCTTCCTGCAGGTGGGTTTGCAAAGGAATGCTCTCAGAAAGACTTCTGTCTCCTCTCTTCACACACAGTCTCTGAATCTGCTTGCCAGAGACCTTGTCTATTAATTTGAGGTGTTTACATCCTTCTTTTTTTACTTCTTTTCACATCACAGTGCTTTAACTCCTGGGTGTCCACAGATCATATATGCTGGTTATGATCCTATCACCAGCACTGTGGCCTGTCAGCTAGACCATCCAGGCTCCTGGCACATGTTTTGCCATCACCCCAGATTTGGTATCCACCTCTACGTAAGGTTTTCTCTCTCTTCTCAAAACCTGACAGGCTTCATGGTCTTTTGGTGTCACCACCCTCATATGACCACCAGTGACTGACATCACAACCTACATTAGGCTTTTCCCTGCCAAAAGCTCGAGCTGTTATAGAGTGAGCTAAAAAGCAATGCTCTATAAGGGCAATCCTCAGAGGGTTGGCAGAGAGGGACACGTTCACTGCCAGGTTTCACAGACAATTCTCCCCAAAGTGCCTGAGACCCAACAGAACACAGTTTGAATTCCAGCCCAGCTGTACTATGCATATGAGGAGCACTGCCTGACAGCTGCTGGAAGGATGAGAGGTTTTCCAGAGCTAACAGCAAGTATCAGTGCTCAAAAGCTTTATGCCACAGCATCCCATGTTCTCTGCAGACTGACCTGTAACCCTTGCACACTGGTCTTATGCATCTGTATTTGTGGCTCTGTCTACACAGATTTAAGAGGGGCATCAAACATTGTAATATATGACATGATATTGAAGACATAAAAAAAATATTCTATTTTTAGGGGTAAGACACTGGTTATATGCCTTAGATGCAATGCAAGCAGTAATGAAGAAAGAAAGAGGGTACTTCCTAAAATGTAGGCATAGGCTGGGCACTCACGACATAAAGGCAGCATAAAAAAATTGCTTCTGACACAAGAACAGCTGACAGAGATAATCTCCATAGCTCAGCAAGAATTTATATAGCCTTTCAGCAACTCTATTAGACAGGTGTGGTAGCAGCCAGCTGTATGGCATGCACAGACCAAGTTTCTCTAAAACCTGAGTGACCATATGGCCCTGCAGCACACTGAGGTTGTGCCACCTGCCCAGGCATCACCCCACTTCTCCCACCACCATCTGTCCACATGGAGGTATCAGTATTGACCTGAGGAGCAGTGCAGAGTGAGTCTAGATAACAAGTGAGTTCAGACTAAAAAATGATGGGTGTTTGCATCCACAACACAGGGAACAGCTCTATCTTGTCAGGTTAAAAGCCAGCTTTTCTTCTGGCCTTTAATTCTCTGCCCAAGTTGTGAAAAGACACAAGTCAAGCCCTAAGGCAGGGTGGGCTGTGTGCTACTAGAGAAGGAAAGCTTATTAGCTGAAATGTAATAAACCTGTAGATACCTGGAACAGCAGAAGGCAACAGTTTGCTTCGCTGAGTTGGCAAAAGGAGAGCATTCCAAAACGTTAAGCTAAAGCTTAATTTGACTGGTATGCACTTTGGGAGAGTACTTAAAAGAGACTGGTTCACCCAAGATGGGGAACTATGTCTGCTCATGTCTTCCACGAGATGCAGCAGGATATAAAAGTATGTGGTTTTAGAATACAAAACACAGGGAAAAAAAAAAAAGTATTTGAAAAATGATTGATGTAGTCCAATCATGTTTCACACAAGAGCATTTCAAATTATGTTAAGATGTTCTAATAGGATCTAGATATGATAAAGGAGGTTTGGCAAGGTAGGCAGGGGCTGAGGAAAGAGTATGAAAATAATTTTAGGTTGACTGCTTCTAATACACAGACATGCACATGTGATACAAACCACAGACAAAAAAAAAAAAAAGATATATATATATAAAATTCACTAGCTTAGCTGTTAGGGTTATGGAACTTTTTTCCTTACCCATATAGCTGTTTTTTAAATATTGATCTGGTAGCATGATCCTGAGGGAAAATAAATATCAAAAGGGGTGATTTAATTCAATCACCCAGCTTTCTGCATAGCATGATCCTATTTCTTAAAAAAACCAGAAACAAGTAACTTAAGTGAAGCTTACAGATCAGCTAATGTATTTACAGCCTTAAAATAACATGAGACACACCATAAAATACACTGAGATCCAAAGTTAATCTCTTTTAGCAATATTCTTGCAGCGAGTAGAGATGAATTTTACGCTGAAAAAATCCATTTTGTCAGGAGCAAGACTGAGCTTTCTAATAACCAAGCTACTTTCTAATGTGGTACATCATTTTACTTTACTCATAAAGAACCATTTGCCAAATCTCCAGTTAGGCTTCATTTGATACAGTATAGATGTTGCAAAACCAATACCTTCTTTCAGAAAGTCTCTTTACTCTTGATAATGACTGTATTACAATGCATTTTTGATGTGCAGAAATAGTATGGCTACAATCAGCAGCTAAATACTTTTCTGATGGTATCAGCCAGGCAGCTTTTCTTTGGCTTTTCAGTGCTTCCAGAGCTGTGAAACAAACACCGTAAGCTCACAGGAAAAATCCTGCTCCATCTTGCTAGCCTCAGAAAACTCACTATTCAGAGGTGCTGTGAACAGATTTAAGAAATCTTTATTTAACACATATTTCAATTTTCAGCATAAAATATGATGGATTCCGGTCTCTGATTTGCATTCCGAACTCTCCTAGTAGACCTTACTGTGCATAAAAACACATCACAGCTTCTCTACTTATTTATTCTGGAAAATGATAGAAGCACACCTGAACTTAAAACAAAAGGAGGTTTAATATTATTCAAACTGGAATAATTTATCTCATTTCATACTCATCACCTCAGTTAGATAAGGGTACTTTTCAGTGAATCTCAGATGTAGAGGATACATCTGAAAGCTACTAAAATGATGCTGTAAAAGGGTTTCCAGGCTTACACACCCTCCTCTCCACCCTATGATCTTGAAGATTTCTGATTTAGATTCACAGGAGGTAAAACATCAGATACAAGGATTGCTCTGGGCAAGAAGCCATCTCAGCTGCAGAATTATTTTGGGGGGTGATATGCCATCAGCATTATCAGTTAAGCCATCAGCCATACATATAAATGTCTAGCTCTGTACAAAGACATGAAGACAGGGACCAGACTAGACTCTGATTTACTTTCATTGCCTTTCTTTGACCCTTGGAAAGAAAACCACCAGCTCAGAAAACTCTTGAAAATCACCTCTCCCACAGCTGTCCTGCAGCACAGAAACAAAAGATGACAAAAACCAGCAACAACTTGACCCTCCGGCAGTAACCTGTAACACTAGATTTACAGTAATTTAGGACAGATTATAATTACATTACCGTGGGATATTTTCCTGGATGCTTGCTCTGCATCATGTGTAATGTTTAGGAATTAAACAGGAAACCACACATATCACTGTCAATGACTAGGCTAGTGCTTACGTGGACACACTAACCTGAAACCAATCTATGCTGTCCCCAAAAAGGGACAACCACAGCTCTGCAGCACCCTTTGCTCCCAGCTGCTCCCCTTCCATCCCTTGCATGTTTCACATCACATATGGTCTGGGAAAAACATACTGACATTTCAGTTGGATCTGTTCTGTTACCTGGCTAAGGATGGATGGAGTGGGCAGTGCAGATGAAAGCAGAATTAGGATGACTACCACTTCACCAACTGTACAAAAATGACACGTTCCATTTATTTGTACAATGAGAGCCCTAAGTGATTCTTACATCTCACAGCAACCTATTAACAAAAAGAGACTTTGTGAATGGAATATCTGGGTAAACACTTCAAATAAATACATAAATTATGCATAGTCAGTATAGTTTTTCTACCTTAGGGATCAAACTGAAACGAGACTAAAGAATTATGTTTTATTTGTATTAAAAATGTATTAGCTGCTGTCCGAGAAGGTTTTCTAGAACATCTGGTATGCTACCCAGGAAATTCTGTGTGAAGCTTGCATTGTTTATTATTGCCAATACTAGGAGAAACTTGGCACTGTTATATCTGAAAACTACAGTAATAATTCTTCAGACAGAACATCTTAAATTTAATAACTTTTTCATCTGAGCCAGAAGATCTAAAGGCAAAGGAAGCCCCAATTTTACCCATCTATTTTATATGTTCAGATTTTACAACCAATCTCTCTTTTACGTTACAAAGGGAAACTAGGAAATCATTTATGAACAGATTCTGTGCTCACCTTTACTCAGAATATGCCATAACACTAACTGGTAACCAGAGACATATGAAGACTCTACAGTTTCATGGAAGTTACAGGAGATGAAAACAAGTGCAATTCTTCTAAGGGGTAAATCCTGTGAAAAATCCTGCAGAACTGGGCAACATGTGGACTGGAGTTCCCTGAAACACTCAGCATTTCCCAAAACATTAGATTTCTCCATCTGCACACCATGAATGTAAATTATATGTAATGTACTTGATTAGTCCTCTGAGAAACAAATGGGGTATGAGTCCTGAATGGCTACAGGAGATGGTATTTGCTGAAAAAGAAATAAAATTAAATTTAACAAAAGAGATAGGCAGACAGGCATAAAAGATGATCTTTCTAGAATCCACGCTGGATGTTTGACAACAGGGAGAAAACATGGACTTATTGGAGGCAGTAGCTCTGTTTGGGAGAGAGAAGAAAGGAAAGGAGATGAACGCACAGCTTTGTCTCCTTTGATTCTGTAAGCAAGCCCAATTCTAGCAAAACTCTCCATAGACTTAGATAGCAAAAGATAGATGCTTTATTTCCAGCTTCTCTTTCTTTTTTCTTAAGCAAAAAAGGTCAAATCAAAATGTACCAGATTTGGAACATGTAAGAAGGATGAGTATGAAGCAACCGTTGCTATCACAGAGAGGAGAAAGGTATTGCAGCAAAGAAAATAAGCCACATTCAATGGTTTCTCAGTGCTCAAAGACACAAAGAGAGACTCTGCGAGGGACTGCTGTATCTCCTCTAAAGCAGACAACAGGTGAATGACAGGAGCCTGTGTGAAGGCCTAGAGTCCCTCTATTTTGACCCAGCTCTCATAGCACCCAGCTCTCGGTCTGCTTTGTGATGTTTGATAAAATGACGAAGTGATGCATCAACAAAGCACACTGCAGTAAAATACAAAAAACCATTATTGTAGTTAGGGAACTAATTTGTTTTTTAGTCTAATGGTTATAATCAACAGACTTCCTGAGTATCAATCTTCCTGAAGCACAGAGGGGGTAAGATTATAGACTTACGACAATAATTTTTACATATTAGAAACCTAAGTGTCATTTTCATGAATCTGGTAATGAAAACTCCACAAGATATTTTTCTATCAATTTAAAGATTTTTACAGCGTGGCTACAGAAGTGATTTTTTTTTGTGTGTATGTATGGGGTTTTAAAATTA
>JAOEGS010017328.1:0-58073 GCA_025447755.1 Corythornis vintsioides | reverse complement strand
TTTCTTTTCTTTTTTTTTTTTTTTTAATTTTTATTTTTGTAAACAGAAGAAGTTCCATGAGGTATAATGATCTTCAAAATGCCTCAGAATTATTTTGAAATATTTATAGTTTTGTTGCATCTCTGGATTCAAAGTCATGCAGCAGATGGGGCAAAGTTTTCAGGAGCATTTTGCTGCTTGAAAGGCCATTCCTATCTCTGAGGGGATGTGAATCCTCCAGGCTGTACACTTGCCTTTTTAAATTAATTATTTATTTTATTTATTAACTGTGAAGTACATGGTCATTTACAGAAGAAGTAGACCATGAGAAGAGCTTACTTGGAGGGCTTTATAATGGAGGGGAAAAATAATATGAGCTTTCCCACATTTTGCAGAATACACATCTGTCTAAGCAGCATCGTAATTCCAAAGCTAAAGCAAGCAGGCTGCTCAGCATCAGAGGTCTCAATAGCTACTCGCAGATTACTAGAGGCAGATGAGACAGCCCTGCACTGTGGCACAGCACTAGTTCTGCCATAGATTTTCCATTTGAACACAAGAGGGATTTTTTTTCAACACAACTGCTTAATGTGGGTGTTTCAAGTCAAGTTTCTCCAAAGGGCTTAATATGCTAGGAGTAGTACACTATATCCTTTCTAAAATTCAAGACCTCTTGAAAATACTTCAAACTGAAATCCTTCTGTACCACAGGTTGCCTACCCAAACTCCCTAGTGTCTTGGAAAAGCCCTGCATGTAATATCTCCTAATTTTCTAGCTTTCTTTACCCTTATCCTCTGACTGTTGTACTAGAATAGTAAGTGGAGTCTACACCCATGTAAAGTGCAGTGTTAAGAGATTTGCAAGCTTTTTTTAGTGTCTTTGTGAACAGACACACACAGAGAGAATAGCTGAACATAACATCTTAATGGCACCAGCTTGTTAAGGACTTGTTAATTCTTGTTAATTCTGAATTAACACTAGCAAATCAAAAAGAGCTGGACTCCACCATAGAGAGGAGCAAAATATTCAAGTAAGCAGCAAAATTAACAGAAAAGTTAAAGTGCTAGGAATCGCATAGTCTTATAAAGTTAAAATTTTGTCCACTCTCACCTAGAATTGTTTACGTTAGAAAAGACCTTTAAGATCATTGAGTCTAACTAGTTAACACAGCACAGCCACGTCCACCACTAAAC
Organism: Corythornis vintsioides; assembly: GCA_025447755.1. Taxonomy (NCBI): domain Eukaryota; kingdom Metazoa; phylum Chordata; class Aves; order Coraciiformes; family Alcedinidae; genus Corythornis; species Corythornis vintsioides. The sequence continues at coordinate 56,900 of JAOEGS010017328.1, read as the reverse complement.
CATATCCCTTGGCACCACATCTATAGGTCTTTAAAATACTTCCAGGACTAGGGACTTCGCCACTTCCCCAGACAGCCTGGTGCAGGGCTTGACATACCTTTCAGTTAGAAATTTTTCCCAACACCCAATCTAAACCTTCTTTGGTGCAACTTGAGGCCATTTCCTCTTGTCCTAATGCTCATTACTTGGGAGAACAGACCAACACCCACTTTGCTACGGCCACCTTTCAGGTAGTTCTAGAGAGTGAGAAGATCTCTCCAGAGCCTCCTTGTCTCCTTTTCTTCGGACTACCCATCTCCAGTTCCCTCAGCTGTTCCTTCCAAGACTTGCTCTCTAGACCCTTCATCAACTTTGTTGCCTTTTTTTGGAGATGCTCCAGCACCTCATACCCATTTGGAAACGCATTCTGTAGTGGTCCTTTTACTAAATGTCAAAGTTATTGTTCCATGCCTATGAAACACAAACAGAAATCTAACTCTCATCCCCTCACACACTGGTACCTGTCTGCAGATGCCTTGTCGAGACTCCCCTGGAGCATATGACTCTGCTGCTCATTTGTGGCATCGCTTATAGAATGTGAAGAAAGCAACCTCTCAGCTTTAACACCTCCAATTTTTTAAGGGTCCATTGATGCAGAAATAAAAGCATGTTGAACTTCTTTGGACTCCTGATGAACACAACAGCGCTATCAGATTAGAATATGAGTCCCAATTTTACAGGCTTTGGTTCAGTGCTGTTTTCAGTATAGACTCCTTGTGAGAGGCACACACAGTTGTGTCCCTGCTCAGCCAGGCTCTGTGCCAGCTACATCCCATCCCTCTACTCTACGTTTTAATAATAGAAACGAGTCTCAAGCCAGAGAGTCACATTTCCACCCCGGCTCACATCTGTGCATTTCTGAATACACCTATTCTGCCTCAGCATCTCACATCGAACAATCCACCTGAGTAATAGACACCGTATAAGTTCTGGTTTTCAGTATGACAGCTGCTGGCTTTTCTCCAGACAGTGAATGTCTTTGGCTGTAGAAGTGCCCAACCAAATTAATTCTTGCTTATGCCACTGCTGTCTCCACCAGCCCAGACACTTGGTTTGCACCTGCAACCATGAATAGAAAACTGGGAATGCTGCAAAATGGTGCAGCCTCTCCCTGTCACATGACACAGAGATCATGTCCCATGCTGCCTGGGATCAGGGCTGGGGATGCAGTGGACAGGGAGGGTATCACCTTTGATACAGAAGCACACCATTGTACTTCTTACCAGTACATTCATCTCTCCTGTTGTTGTTCTGTCATAGCATGAAATGCCTCAATGGAACTTTTGAAATATGGAAGTCAAACAAGTAAAGTCTTTATCATAAATCTGTAATTAACCTGCATAACTAATTTCCCTTCTGGCAGCAGGCATGGGTTGGAATACATAGTCTATTCAATACCTACTGAGAGAAGACTCCTATATTTCATGTTTACTTTAAGTAGGTATAAAAACCTAGGGACAAAGGGCCTCAAAGAGTCAAATTCCTTGCAGTTTCAGCGGAGTGCTCTGAATAATGCATAAAGCAGCCATGCTCTTATCCCTAAAACCACAGGTGTGAACCAGATGTCATGCTTATCTTCTCCTGAGATTACAGCAAACAATTGCACACCTTCAGAATATAAAGTAAGCTTAGGATCAAGAAGCCTGAAATATATTAAAAATGTCGCACTGAAGTTAAAAATTCAAATATTAACCTACAAATCACGGAATCATTTAAAATTCTGTTTATAACCTATGCACTATAAAAGTTATATTTCTTTTATTTAACCTTTTTATAACAAGATATATTATGAATCACAAATCTGGGATAAAACTACTTGCATAAATCTCAGGCTTGGTCAGCTAGGCATTGCCAAGCAGCTTGTTCAAATATACCACCACCTATTTATAATACACCGTGGCTGAAGGAACAAAATTGAAGTTAAATACCTTATTTAAACTTTAAACTTTCCCATTATTGTAATAAAGATTCAGAAAAAGATGAGCATATGCTGCACTCAAATATTGAAAGGAGATTAAACCCAGGATGGTATCTCAAAGAGAATTTTGAAGTTAACTTATTACATAGTAACAAGACATGCTGCAAATGGTGGTCTACCCATACAGCCTTGATCGTAACTAACCACCTAAGTGTGCACAGTCAGACGATATTCCAAAATGTCCAGTTTCAAGAGAATAACAATGTCTTCAACTCATCTACCAACTGTCATACAAGATGCTAGTGTTTGTTACTATGGGCATTTCAGAAAAAAGAACAAGAGGTTCCCCCTCACCAGATGCACAAAGTAGTAATGCCCCAGCATGTTTTAAAGCACATGTACATGTAAATACTGTAGTATTTACTCTCTTAAACTAGCTCTAGGCGCCACCTCCTTACTCCTGTGTTGACACATCAGGAGCAGCAGTGTTTGCTACGTAGGGTTAGAGTCTGTTGTCTCAGGTAGATGGTTCACGTCCAGTTTCATTTTTTTCTTTTTCACCCTAGTTAGCTTCATTCTTTAATCCAGTATACATGGTTTCCTCCCTCAGCATCCCCTGTCACACAAACACACTCCAAAGGCTGTTAGCATCTAATGCTAACAACTTCACTAAGAGAAGCCATCCAGGTCAACTTATGACAGAAATATTACTCAATAATCCACATATTCACTTACTGAAAGCATGCATCTTGCTCTCATAGCTGTGGACAAAAGGTGGTGAATGCAACCTGAATCCAACAGCTGTAACAGCATCTGCTTGACCTTAAGGGAGTTGAACTACCCTGTTCATATAACAGTATCCACGCCCTCAGCAGCAGAGCCTGTGACTCCAGGGGGAAAAAAAAATCCAACACTTTGACTCACTAATGTTAATAAAATGGAGTATAAAGAGTCATCAGTTAAGGTGTTAACACAGCCCTGTCTGTAATGCTGTACAGTCAAACTTGATCTGAGTTGAGAGCACAGTCCAAGGCTGCTCAGCTTCATAGCAACACTAATGATGCAAATATCCTAATAAACTTTTATTAAATATATAGGATAAAAGTTAAGAACAGTACAGAAAAAGAATTTCAAATATAAACAATTAACTCTTCGAGCTTCACCACATGCCTTATCCCTACCTCTATCAGCAAAGAGGTTTTTCTTACAAGAACAATCTTTAGATTGTGTTAAATGAGGTGACAAATATTATTCTTCAGAAAAACAGATGAGATAGGCTAGAGCTAGTTCTGGAATCCAGTCCTAATTTCTGCAGGAAAAAAAAAAAAAGTAACAACAAAAAGAAAGAAGTGCACAGACAGATAAGGCAGCTTCTTCGACTGATACTTGCAACTTCATTACTGAGCAAAACAGTTGCTGGAAGTGGCTGTTATCAACCTCTCCAACACCTGGTAACTCCAGTCACGTGGCACAGGGCACAGCTTTTACCTTCCTTGTAGGTCAGGGGATCATAGCAGCACCGTGAAATGAAATGTGTCTGGGCTCACTATACCAGGCTTGTTTTAAACAGAAGGAGCAAAGAGATAGAAAGGAAAAAAAGAGAGATGTGGGAAGAAAAGGACAAACAAAAAAGAGACAGCATCTGTATCTCTCACACCAAAGGACTGTTGAAGATCATTTAGGTGCAGTGGAAGCTGTGGTAGCTTTCCACATTGCTGCTCTGAGCAAGTCAAAACACATTAATGACTGTCTTCCCAGAACATCCAGTCACATAGTGGTTGGTATGTTGGTATTACAAGGTCCTGAGATGCCAGGAGATCATGACATTGCAAGCATTGCATTTTATCTCCTTCCTTTCATCAATATATCATCTGGTCCTTTCACTCTCAAGAGCTTGTTTTACACAGACTGCCAGCCAAAGGCTACGGATGGCACAAGCATATCCATTAATTATGTCCACTAATGATTTACAAAACACCAGTTTTGATCTCCTAGTTTCCATCTTCATTCTCCTCTCATTTAAGGACACACCTCTGAAGGTATCTTCACAAATTTTATATTATTTCAATCTGTCCCCTTGCTTTAGAGTTTATTCATAATGCCACACACTGACCTTGTCTAGAGCCATGGTGCCAGGGATGCCATCTCATACTCAAGGATGCATCAGTATAGCCTTGGAGAGCTCTCAGAAAAACTCTTGGTTCAGGCTATAGGTGCATCTAGTTCTGTATCCTGTCTCACTTAACAAGCACTAAGAGAAAGATAAACAAGATGGTGTCTTTACATGGACAGACAGCAACTGTCCCCTTAGCTACACCACTGCAGCTTCCAGTAAGCCTCAGGACCTTTCTAACCAGGAAGCTGTACAAGGATCATCCTTTAACTGGTCTGTTAAATCCTCTTTCCAGCATGTATTTACTGCTGACTGCTAAAAGATCATTCCCAAGGGGTTCCATTTGCACTTTGGTACACTGTATGAAAAGTGTTCCTTTCTGTTGAATGTGCACCTTCTGCTCAGACCCTGATTATATCAGGAAGCATAACAAGGAGCATCTATTTAACTTCGAGATTTCACAAACCTTTGTAATCATTTGTCCTGAATCATCTTTTCCAAGCAGAGATGTCCACAACTGCTTAGCTTCTTGATACATGGAATGTGTTTTGTATCACTGAAGGTCCTCTGCATTTTTGGGATGTACAAAGCATTTTTGAGGTTGGGTCATTAGAACTGTTCAAGTTGCATGTACCATACAGATTTTTTTTCTATTGATCATACTAATTTCCTAATAATTTCTAATCTTCCTATTTGCCTCTTTGCTACTTCTGAGCACTGAGCTCTCAAGTTCAGACAGCTCTAAGAAAGGACTCTGGGAACATTTCCTTGAGTGGCAATAACTAATTTAATGCTAATTACTATATGTGCAAACTCCAACTCTTCATTTTAACCTAGTTAAACTAGAAAATGAGATTTATATGATCCTTCTTTGTGTGGGTGTCTGGATGTGACATGTCAGCCCCTTGCATTAACTTTAGAGTGTATTGACCAATTCCATCAAAAGCCAATGACTGCTTACTGGGGTTCTCAAAGACTTTACAACCATGCAAACTCCTTGACAATTAAGTAGCAAAGCTGAAGAGAGACCCAAGTAATTTCACATATATGGATCAACTATTGAAAACTGATCCTGTTCTCCATCACAAAGTACTTAATCATCATGCCTAGCATGGGCAGCAGCCACTTCAGCTGTCATGTCCAATCTCAGCAGTATTATAGTTAGGTAAGATTGGACTTTTTTTTTTTTTTTTTTTTTTTTTTAAATTTGAGAGTTGTACTGCATTCATTTCTGCACCTGGGGATGTACCAGGTCACACAATGTACCTGCTTTTACTCTGTGGGACTGACATCAGTAGGTGCAGATTCCCATGAGTCACCGAGAAAATATCAGCATTTGGATGTAAGCACACACAGTATTACTGGAAAACCATCATTCTGTTAAATATTGTAATATGGTGACTTTAATCATAAAGCCTTTCAGTATTTAAATACTTCAGGCATTGAATACTACTAGCAGTAGATGTATTTTCAAATAGATACTACTGAATAATTATCCTCTTGAGACAGCACCAATTGCTAAATAATGCCTCAGTTAAATAGCACATAGCTCCTAAGAAATGAACAATTCTGGGGACTATTAAATCTCTCAGAAACATAACAAAGATGGTGATAAATACCTCATACTCCATTTTAGTCCTTGTGTGGATGAGGAATAGGCCATTTTTTCTCACCTGTTAGCTAGACTCCAAAGACAACTCAGAAAATTAAGGGGTAGCCCCTCCTAATAGTTCTAATAAGCCAGTGTATGCAAATCCGTTCTTCCAGACGTCAGCAAAGGTCCTTATGAACAAAATTAGTACTCAGACTCCTGGGGAATGCTGTCTTTGCAAAACATATCAGAGGAAGAATAACTGGATGGGATAGCTATGTGGGAATTTCTGAAAATGACATAATTCTTATGGATTAACTGGTGAGGAATAATTGGTCTATTCCCTAGAATATCCCTCTGTCATTCCAGGAAAGAATTGCTGAGCAAAAAATACAGGAAACAGAAAGAGTATTCAATCCATACTCAGGACAATTGAATCAAGGCATGACTGAGAGAAGTTTTCAGATAAACCTGCTTTTATGTAACACAAAAAGCTCTAGAATATCAGAAAAATGCAGACCTCTTGTTCACATAAAATGCTGCCCTTTATTCATGTTCCCTAAAGACGTTTTTCCTAAAATTCTGCCTGCTTGCGTATTACTTACTGCTAATAAAAGAGCCTAGGGAAAGAAATTTGCATTCTCTCGTCACCAGAATCTGTGAATAGAGCAATTCAGCATGTCACTCCATAGAGGAGAAGGTTGTCTTTTCACAGTCAAGAGCAAAAAGACAGAAGCAAGAGGTATAAAAAAAACTTGTCTCCTCATCCTGACACCATTTTACCTCTCAGAGGCATACAAAACCTTAGAGATGAGCAGCTCTTCAAAGCAAACCATGTCAGATTGTGTTTCATTCAGTGTCCCAGCTTCATTTCAAAAGCAGACATCAATAATAAAGAAAAGGCCATATCCTTATATGGAGAAAGTAAAAGTTAAATTTACTGCAGTAAAGCCAATTTGTAGCAGCTGACTATCTGACCCCTAGTAACAAGTAGTTTCATTATCATTTGATAGTGCGTCCTGTACTCAATTCTGCTTTGAATGACAAATGAAAATAAGATGAATGATTAGATAACTTGGTGATCAAAAATTTCCATCCTACTTTTTTTCCTTGTTAGAAGAAGTTACATTAGAAAAAGGAGAAAGATTAATATGGAAGTGCCAAATTTTAAGCAATGATTGAGGACTTTACATAAAAAAAGCTCAAAAAGTAAGGACAGTGAAGTATTTTTAGGTGTGCAATAAAAAACAGCATTTTAACATATATATATATGTCACTTTGGGTTCAGCATGCAATAAATTTCCATTAGTATCTCACTGACAATTGAAGCCTGGCTGAATACTAAGTAAAGCTGCATTGCTGTTCTGATGAGTCCTGTTATAGAAAAGAAGGAAGGCCTGAAAAACATGTCTGTGGGTGAGGTTTAATCACAAGCACTTCTTGTGTGGTCACTATAGAATAGAACTGGAGAGAAATAGCCCGACAAAAGCACACTCTCACCACATGATGTAATTCTGTGTCCTGGCCTTTACCTTGACTTGGGAAGGGTTTCCCTCCAAATAGTTAAATTATACCTATCATCAGTTTCTATGGGTCAGTAAGTCATTAAGAGAAACAGAAACAGCAACTCTCTGTCTTCCCATCCTGAAATTAATTGAGATTTAATAAACGCATAAGATTCTTTTCAGAGCCTTACATGGAAAAGGCTTCTAGAGCTCTAGTGCTAAGACTTCATGGAATAAAGCTTCAGCATATTCAGATGCAATTTTGTACAGATGAAGTATTTTTTGAATGCTATCTTCCAATTTCAGCTAGTGATGGCTCAAGTAAGAGAGGATATGAAGGAAGACTATGTCCTTAATAAATTCAGTGACTTTATCATTCTGATGTCTGGATCCACCTTGTGAGGTTTCAGACCTGAAATTTCTGTAACTACAGGTCAAACCTCAGAAAGCCACACTCCCATCTGTAGATGTCTAAAAGCTGGTAACACTAACAGCCTCCACATAAAAAATAATCATGCTAGCTATACTATGTGATATCAAATTTAATCTTCTAGATAGATGCAAGCATGCTCATGGACATATATACTGAGTCCTGCCTCTACTAATTTACATTTTCAGAATATAAAGCATTTGACCAGTGCAACCTGACAAGTGTCAGATGAATACAGTTAGTTAGAAGCAAAGTAACACAGCACAATTGATAGCTTTAAGTAAATTGTCTTAATTGCATTACTTAAATATTCCTTTTGTATCACACACAGATAAAAAAAAATTGAAACAGTGCTAGACAGGGATTAAATCTTAGAAGCTGGATGTTAAGAATGTAATCAACAGTCAGTGACAGCCACCCATTTGTAAGCTGCTTGGATCTGGGGCAGCCTCCTCGCTTGGTGCCTGTACAAGATCCATCCTGCCCAACAGACACGAAAGTCTTTGTATCAGAAGATACCACAACTATAGCAGCCAGCAAACAGCAGGGTTTTTGCACAGTATTTTCAGCTCAGATAAAAGACCATTAAAAAAGAAGCAAGAATTACTTGGATTTTCTCTGGCCTAACTAGACATGCAAATATTTCTGGGGGAAGATAGTTTAAAGAAGATCTAATGCATAACATAAACTATTGGAGCTAACTTAACTTAGGTGAGATTTCCTCCTCTTTCTTCCACATCACTACCCAATTACAGTCACATATAAATCTGAGTTTGTAATCACTATCATCTTGTTCTTTTCCATGTTAACAGGAGCAAGGCATAAATAAGGATGAACTTTCCTCAACAGTAATAATGTCAGGATTTTTACTAAACCCGTGATATAAAGATATATCACCCACTGTTAGATCTGCTTTATCGCATGCAGAATTCTGTTGTATCTCACCAAGAAATAGTAGCAATATGCATATGGTTTGAAAAGATTCAGAGCTTTCACATAAATAAACACACACATACGCCCACAAACTGAGGGAAACAATGGATTCCTTTTCAACAGGATCCTGTGAAAAGCAATGTTTATTTCCCCTTAAATGCATGAAATTACAATAACTGATTCAGACCACTATAGACTACTTATAAAACTCTGAGAATTTTTAGCTGTTTGCAAACTAGTCTTGAACAAATTCTGAAAGCCTTTGTTAATGCCTCTCCCCAGAAAGGATGGAGATAATGAAGAAATCCTGCCCACCACAAAAAGAAATCGATATTTTACCATTCTTACCATGATCTGTTGATACAGATGTCACAGTGAGCCACCAGGAAAGTTAGCTACAGAATATTCTATATTTTTAAACCCATCACAGACCAAGAAAAAATGGTATAGCTGTTATTTTGGTTATTTTTGCCTGTATTTTCCCATCATATATCACAGATTGGCATCCTTGTCAGTCTAGGCTTTTAAAAAAGCAGTGACAGACAGTGATTTGTTTGACCAGACCTTAATTCCTCAGATTTCAAAATTTAACTTTTCCAGTAGTTATAATCATCAAGGGCAAGAACCAAAATGAAGTTGTCATTTGGCAGTAATGGGCTATCTTTCTCCCTTCCCCTCTTCCCCAAGACAGATGTTATTCATTTAAAGCAGGTCCATATACAACACCAGCTAATCTAATCTGCTGAAACCTCAGTGAGACCTGGCAGTATCTCAACTGGAAAATAGTTCTAAAATTAACAATAATAAGACCTTACAGTTTAATGCCTTGGCTATCACAGATACCTTGGATATCATAGATACTTTGCACAAGACACACTCAGACACTGGCAGCAGCAAAGGAACAAAGACAAGAATGACAGTAGATTCTTCACTGCCATGCAAATACAGCTTCTTTAAATGCAGTATTACATACCAACCGGCCAATTTTATTTCACAATACATTCTGTTTCTGTGAGGCTTGGTCACAGTCTTTGCTTCTGCAAAAAAAGGCTTAAGAAAGTTCAGTGAGAGCAAAGGTTCCTTTTATGCTCTATGGATACAGATAAAAACAAGTTGAGGCTCATCCAGAGACTGCAAGACTGAGATGACAGGGCACCAATTCTAGATCCCATAATTTCCTACTAAGTAGGAAGAAAAGAATTAATATCTTAATTTGCAGAATTCCAATTAATTATAATTCAATTTGGCAAGCCCTCATATAGGAAAATGTCTTTCCCATCATGTAAGTTTTTAGAAGAATGTGAGATTGTATGATTGATGGAAGCTTCCAAGCTTTTAAGTAGTGGATACTGTAACATTTTCCTTAGATGAATTATTTCCCCAGTGTGAAAATGTTAGTTTTAATGAAATGAAATAGCCTTAATTGGTTGTGATGGGAAGTAAACCCTGAGATAAACATTGCATAAATAATTCACATCTTTCCATCTGGGGAACTTCTTCCTGAACTGCAAAGTGCCTGCGATCTGAAATGCAATACACATCATTTTAGCAGCAACTAAAAAAATGCACACTTCTTCCAATACACTGCATCTGGAGTGAAGAGCATCTGCTATTCTGGAGTTGAGTGCATATTTTAAGACAGAGTTTTATAAAGTTCTTTTTGATTCCAGACTAGAACATTTTCTCCTAACACATGGTCTTCCACAGAAGTGGTCTCTGCTGTAACTGGATCTAACTTTAACATATTGACCTATCTGTAGAAATTCACATTTCCATGCTGTCCCAACTGGAATATATAAAACCACATCATGCTGTGGTCAAGGCAGCATCTAAAAAAATAGCTAGAGATGGAGCTGTAGCATTCTTTATACCGGATTATGGTATATGATGCTCTTGTATCTGCATTTACTGCTTATTCATGTCTGTAAACAGCTTCAGGAAACTTTCCCCTAAGGACTTGCTGCCAAGATCTATTGCTGGCAATGGCACTCAAGGTAGACACCCTTGTTACAACAGAAAATGTGTGTCATTCAAAATTCTCTTGGTAATTTGTGGAAATTAATGTAGCTTGGGGAAAAAAAAAGGGGGGAGGGGATGGATGATGACATGGGCGATCAACAAGGAAGCAGTGAAACCACAAAATACATTTTCAGTATTTGATTTGATGCTATAAAATTCACCATGAAGAACATAAGCAACCATAGCTTCTATGTGGTGATATTCCAGATGTTCTGTAAATTAAATCCAATAGCACATCACAAATTATTTGTTTTGGTTGCATCTCTTACTCAAGACAGCTACTGATGTTCCCTGTGTGCCTGAAAGAAACTTGGACATTTGTGGAAGCCACTAAAAGTGAAGGGTTTTTTTTAGAGGTATTATTAAGGAAAGAACACAACCACTGATGAAAACAGTGTTGATTTAAAACATGAATGTGTGAAATAAAATTCTCCAACGTGAAAATATACTATACAGAACTTTTTTCAAGTATATAATTAAATAAACAATAATATTCTTAAAAAGGGAAAATGCCAAAGACATACTTATTTTTTCTAACTATTATACAAAATAAATATGGAAGCATAATGAAAGAATATATTGTGCTTGCTTGTGTTCAGTGTCATGGTTTTTATAGGATCAAATCAAACAGACAATGGAAATGAGTTTTGCAGTTTCACTATGCCTTCTGGTTATCAAGTGATAAGTTTCTAGCTGATGACCTTTTTTTACCTTTTTTTCCTCCTTTTTTTTAATGCAGAGTCCAAAATAAACAAATTCATCAAGAGAGTGAAACTTTTAAAAATAGATTTTCTTCTCTCTCTGTAAAAGCATACAAATAATCACACTTACAGAACATGGTAAAATTGAATTTTTGTAGGGGATTCAGTTGGTTTGTTCCTTTTTCATACATCAAAGCACAAGATACCTTGGGACTGGACTCAAATGGCAGCTTACAAAGTTTGCCCCTACCCACTCTGAAGTCTGCTATGCTTAAACGGTTTCTCTGAGCTTGGGGAGCCCTTAAACTTTGAATATGGAAAAGTGCACCTAGATGAGTCACAAATCATTAATAAGATTCCAGGAGTCATGAGCAACACTCACAACTTTTTATACCAGGATCAGATAGGTGTTGAGATTCTTCAGTCATAGAAGGACTATGAAAGCCAACAGGGATTAAACATGCCTGTATTTTTGGTTGCTTGCTCTCACTGAAGTCCATGGAGAAAGGTACTTAAATAACTGAACTTTTCACCTGTCACTCCATGTAATTAGAAAAAGACAACCTCAATTAATTTATTGTTTCTATTATTATAATGAAACACAGGAATAGAGGAAAGATAGGAAAATGTGGTTTTTAAACCACAACAGTGAGTCAAGGTGACTCAGAAAAGGTACCAATTAAAAAGCAGCAAGTTCATGTTTTGAAACTGCCTTGATTCTGCTTGGTGACATCTGTACTTAAACAGCTTGCTATGAGAGAATGTGCACAGAGCCTCTTTTAAGTTTCTTCATTCTCAAAATATATCTTCAACACTCAGAAATGCTCAACAGTTTCTGTTTAGAAAAAATAATTAAAAAAAAAAAAAAAAAAGAGATAAAAAGTCTTCCATGCTCAGGGTCATTCTATAGAAAATCCCCAAACAACAGAAAAACAATTGCTTAGAACTTACATTTAATGTTAAGGGCTATTCAGGAAATACAAAATAGGGTTTTTTAAATGTTTAACCATATAAACAGCAACTGAGAAAGCATTTCTTATTAAGCATTTTTATGGTTACAGCTACTCTTCTGCTGAAAAAGCAACTACTTATAAAAATAAAGCTAATATTTATGGGCACTATAGCTCAGGAAGGGACCTCTTTTATAAGACATTTACTGCAGCAGCCATCACAGTTGAATCATGTTATTGCACAAAAATGAAGGGTTTTTTTTAAACCCAGGCTAACATTTAACAACTTTAAGTAAATGATAACATACAAAATTAACTTTCAACAGTGCTAAAAACCAGAACAGCAAGGACCAAATCTACAAGATGCTGATCATCCTCCCATCATGTAAGTGCCTGCAATGGGGCCAAGAAGCAGTGAACATGGTGATGACCACAAAAGCAGATTATTTACACAACTCTGCACACAATTAACAAATTACTGTGCACAGGCCACCTCTCCTTGAGTGGCTGCAATCCCAGCGAGTTCAAAACTCCCCTCCTCATTACTCTTCCCCAGTATCAAGCACTGGATACAACACATCTTGTTTTAAACCCACCATGCAGTCTTCAAGAATAAAACCCCCACCATCCCTGTTCTCTAGGAGTTATGTCCTGATGTTCTCTCCTTGCTAACTGCCAGCAGCCTCATTTATGAAAAATTTGGTTCTACAGCACTCATCACAGAAAGACCTAATTACAGAAGTAGGGAGTTACCCTTCCAGGCCTAGATGGCATGATCTTTAAAGTACAAGTTCAAGGTAAAACTTTAATTCACCCAAAGTCCCCAAGATTATTATTTTACAACGTATGCACTAATCAAAGCCATGCTTTAGGATTTGGCAGCCAAGCTGTTCTGTCTATCAGAATAACTCACAGATGGTATGTATGTGACACAACATATTCATCATGTTATATTCTTAGTATATGCAATTTTCCCCCTTGATAAATTTTTCAGCATTCAGCAAGGGCTCTAAAGAAACTGCTGGTGCCTTCGAAGAGATACCCTTCCAGCCTTGTTGTCTTTAAATTAACTGAATAAAAAGAATCTAAAGGTTGAAGAAACTCATTCTCCTGTGTAATTGTAAAACATATTGAATTTTATTTTTTTACCTTAGGTACTATTTTTTAACTTCTATTTTGTAGTTCATGTTTGTTTTCTGCTCTCAGTTCACATATTGTACTTTCTTTTTACTCGATGTGTGCCATATTGTTTTAGCTTTTGCTCTTACTTCTGCTTATTTATGATCCTTTTTTGACCAAAATCTCAGTAAGATTTGCTTTAGGGGCATTTTTTTTATCTTTCTTTCCAGGTAGTTGCATGCATAAGTGAACCATTAAAATTGAATCAGTTCAGTGAATCAAACTGAATGACAACAAACTAAAATGAGCAGAAGCATGCCTAAAGCAACAAGCAGATTACTTATTTTACTTATTTGTAATGTTGCTGTATTTTTTTTTCCTCTCGTCTAGTTCTTCTGATGAAATACAGAAGCACTTTAAATTTTTTTTTTAAATACTGGGATGAGTTTTCAATCCTGAATGCCATGTAGATTTTATAAAGGAAAAAGCAGAAAGGGAAGTTGTACCCATATAAGGCCCAGAAGCCTATTTTGAAGTTCATCATCTGGAGGAGTTAACCACCAACCACAGGCAAGAGTTCATGAAAATAAACTTCTTGCTCCCAATTTCTCCTGCTCCTATTACATCTGTCTGTCATTTACTCCCACTCTGCTTGTGTTTTAGAGGCTCAAGAACAAAAGTCACCTCTACCACTAATCTTTATTTTGTACAGTGTGCAGTCCTTGTTAAACAAGGACAAGAGTTGAGAGGAAAAATAACTGAAAATTAGGTTCTCTGCCTTGGAAGGAGCAAACCAACAGCCAGCAAAAAACCTACTACTCTTTCTGTTACAGAATGATAAATGTCACTGCCATGGTCAGAGTTTTTCAGTAGTTTCCAGTGTTTTCATTTTTATGCTGAAAGCCAAAACATTAATAAAGCAATTGAAGTAGTAGACATATAAGTCCATGAATGTCAGTAGCAAGGTTTCACATATGTTACTTTGCAGTAATAAAAGATTTCGTATATAGAGCTAGGATTGGATGTTACTATTTTTATTTTTTATATCTGGAATTAAGGACAGGAATGCAAGCAATGGAGGAGAAAAATGAAGATAATTACAATTAATCATTCTCCTTAGTGACATTTTAATGCATTATTGTTACAATTATTATAAAATGTCCTCAAAGGATCATCACAACAGCTTTCACAAACTTCATTTTTCATTGAGTGAAATTTTAACAAGCAATCTTTCAGTAAAGTTTTGATCTCTGAAGGAGCACTACCTGTCCATCCCTTTGTGGGAAACAGAGCTACTATATACACTGAAATATCAGGTGTGTTATGTTACAAGGGCCTCTTATTTTCCTTATATTTTCACTGGCTTGTGATTTTCCCTGCTTTGGTTTCTTTCTTATTCACTCTGCATTTTCAGAAACCAACTTAAAATATGCCAAGACAAAATGTACCAGCTTGGCTGTGGGGATGGAGGAGAGGTGGTGTGGGTTATTTAAGCTATAAAGTTACTTTAGTATTTTTTCCATTTTACAACATATGAGTAAAACAACCTCTTCTGTCTCAGCATAATTAGTTCCCCAGTCCTGGCATGCCTAGGAGCCTTGTGTTGTTTGGGGTGCTGTTTGCCAGGAAACACTTAATATTCTCATCTATCACATGAATCAATAAAATGCAACCCTGTTTTTCACAAGGTGGCAGTGTATTAGGAAGAGTCATATGGGCTGAGTTAATTTAAAAGTAATAGACTGAAATTGTCCACATTAGTTTTATTGAACTGACAGAGCAGGTCCAGTGCTGCTAAGAAATTAATCCCATTTCATGGAATCACAAAGCAAGGCCATAAAAATTACTGGTTTATCTTAAAAACTAATTTAAAAAAAAAAACAAACTCACACTTTGATTCTTACTTCCAGAATATGGGCATTTTTTAAAGACCCTACTCAGGAAATGAAAATGAGAATAAGAGCTATGCCAAATCACATAGCCATTGGGTTAAACTGACATTCATTGGACAAAAGAAAAGTCCTCTTACTGATTACCAAAATGTCAAATGAAAATTAACTTCAAGCACCTCTGATGTGTGGAAACAAGGCATAAGTTCCTATAAATTCACTTAATTCTCAGTGGAAAAAGAGTACCCCTTCAGGGGAGAAATTATCCCAAGGGCTTGGTAACCCTCAGGAAGGTGCAAGTCACTGGATGAAGAAGAAAACCAGAGTAAAGAGTTAGGTACCTTGGTTTGGTCCATCTACCTGAGCTGGTCCTGAGAGGACAAAAAAAAATACAGTAACAAATTCTCTCTCAAACTGAAAGCAGTGAGGATGCTCAGTGCTACATCATGTTTGGGGCCTTCTGCCTTCAACAGTAACTCAGTTGCCCACACTAGCTCCATTTTGGTTTAACACTTGTGTGCCTTTAATATGCTTAAACTTTTTGTCCAGACTTTTGCAGTGTATCAGACAGAGGAGGCACAGTGCCAGAGAGGAGTGTGGTGAACACTTCAGGACAGAAGCATTATCGGGATCTGTGTCAGCAAAGTAGATTTCACCTTTGATAATACCTTTTTTATCATTACTGAACACTGGATAAGAGGCTACAGGGAAAGAAGCCTTCACTGCAGCATATAGTGATGCATTCATTATATCTTCATCCCCACACCATGCCCTGAAACTTTGACCCTTATTTTCCTAAAAGTTTAGTCCTTAAATTGATTCATTTCCTCCGATGTGAAATTAAAATCTTCAGCACCAAAAATATATTTGCATCCAAGGATACATGTCATTTCTCATATCCTGCTATTTAAATCATTTGACTTTGAGTGAGATATGGGAGAAATTTAAGTTTCAGTACATTTTAGTCTCTATCATGTCAAATTTACAACCCAGGAGTAAATCACACTGCCAAGACAAATGTCTTCACTTAAATCAGATTTGTTGCTTCCTTCCATACTTCAGAACATTAATAAAATTGGAGTTCTAGTTCATAATAATAGTTTCATCCTCACTGTGCCAGGAAAACCACAAGAAGTTCACAGGAACCTTAATTCACCCTCCACATACTCATTTCCCTATGTTAAGCAATTATGGGCCCTGATTTTTATTACCTATGTGAATGTGCAGGCAGCTGAATCAAATTCTTACAAGTAAGTATCCACACAGTTGTTCCAGATATACTAAGATTTGCTTTAAATGCTTCCTCTAAATGTTGTTCTTATCTTCAGACTTCCTGAAGTTTGGAGGCATTAAAAAAAAAAACAAAACAACAAAACAGCTCTCTGGAAAAGGGGTAAAGGCACCTGAAAGCAAGCAAAATGGCAGGAATGTTTTCAGCTCACTGAAATTACTTGAGATTTCTCCCCTAGGTAAAAGAAATTTCTAAGAATTGTTTTCCCTGTCATCTTTCCAACACCTCTTATATTTGCACTCTCAAGAGAACTAAGTCCCTCTTCAATTTCTGGATGTGATGCACAGTTATAGGAGCTGCTACCACTGAGGATTAAAGATCCAGTCCCTCCAGTAAATGCAAAGGAGATGATCTTTTATGTTTCCCCATTGCAGCACCTTCTTCAGACTCCTGTCAGAGGCTAAGGCACATTGCTTTAACCTTTTTGCAACATTAAGAAGCAGACCCCCTCAGAAACACACAGCAGGGAGACAGGGGTGGCAAGGGAATAAACTGCACCCATGTACCAGCAGCTCACAGAGAAGAAATTTCAGCATATAAAAAGGCCATCACTTGAAGCCATTTGCTTGACCCACTGCTCGCCTCCTCATTATTCCTAAAACTGAAGGCTAACATAGATGGGGTGAGCAATGCAAACCTGGATTTCTAGCACAGAATGAGGAACATAAATGCCTCCTTCCAATTGCCACTCATCAAAAGACCCTTTGACACCCGTGGTTCTGGTGTTACATACGGTTTGTCAAGAGCCCTCTGTAATGTCAGTGGAATGTTGCTGGGAGATCTGTGTGATTCAAAATGCTTACTGCAGCATTATTACAGTAATCTTTCAGCATGCTTTTACTCCCCAACCTCTCCCCATTTTAACAAAACAATCCTAAGCCTGTATTAACAACAGGGTTTAATGAAAACCATACATTTCATGATGAGTGCTTGCTCACGCATGGGAGATTTGTTTGGAATCAGGATCACTTCTCTCTAGGAATATGACAAGAGATTAAATCATTAAAAATGTATAGTCTGTAATTAGTTTATCATTGCCAGAATTGTAGGAATATTTTCCAACATAAAACTGATGCCACCAGCAAGAGATCATTTTGAAAGATCAATGTTGCTGAGATATCAGAAAACAAAGTAATTAGGAGACTGCATGCACGCTGTTCTCCTCTATACTTACCCTTTTTTTTTTTTTTTTAACACACATAGAGACACACACAGTCCTTATAAATCCAGCCAATGATGGGACAGATTCCGTGAGCCACAGAAGCAGTAATAGTGATTGTTTTAACTGACACAGTGATGTGAGATTATTCTAAAGAACCACCATCTTCTGAACCCTGAGGATTTATACTAACTGCATATTTCTGGAGAAAGCAGCACAAAGCGCCACAAACAGGATCTTGGTATTAGTTAATTATGGCACTGCAATATTGTCACCGGAGGCATTTTAGAAATAAACTGCAGTACAGTGATGCTGTTTGTATTGCAATAGTTAAGGTGGTTTCAGACCATAAATTATAAACCTCATTTTTCAAAATTTATGACAGGGCTATAAAAAAAGGAACCAATACTAGCCAGTTTTCTTTTTTTATAAGATAAAAAAAATAGCTATTTGAAAGCTATACATTTATTCATGAGTTCAATGGTTTCAAATTATTTTTTCCCTTCTTACACTCTCCTGTGATTATGTACAAAGCCTTGGCCACATCTGATGGCCATTCTCCTCTTCTTCCACACTGTGCCCCACCTCCTCAGATCTATTACTACTTACAATCAGGTTCTTTTGTTTTTCAGTGGGAATTAGCAATCTTATGTGAGTCAGCATCCCTGGACAACTCTCTGTATGTGTTTAGTAAGGAAATATTAAAGCTGTCATTTTCAATATGAGGTTCACAGACCCCTCAGGGACTAATTTAAAGGGGTCTGAAGAAGATAATTAAGGCAAGTCAGTCTACTGACTTTTCAGTAAGTTTAATCTCACTGAAAAAGGGCCTACACTTCATCAGGAAAATGTTTAGGAGATTCACAAATTAAAAAAAAAACCAACAAACCAACAGTTCAAAGCTGCACTGAAATACTAGATTTTTTTTTCCAAGAAGAATAAGAATTTAAAGCAGAATAGAGGGCTGAAGTCAGTATCAAGTAGAGAGCTTTATTTGAAAGCAGATGTCAGCCTTATAGGCTCAGAGCTTATATGCAGCAGTTTTTGCAAGCACATGCCAGAAGCCTTCAAATGCCACCTCTGCTCTGAAAGGACAGGTGAATTTGCACCATACCCACTCCTCCACTGCCAAGGTCAACACTTCAAGCTGTTACAGAGTGCTCCACCTCCTGCTTGTATATGCAATGAAGTAGAGGAAAAAAGTCAGCTTAGTGCCCTTTTGAACAGTAGTTATTTCTGGATCTCAGTTACTTTGGGTTGCATATCATATAAAGAAAATGTCCTCCATTTTTAATAAAAAATAAAACTATGTTGGGACAGGTTTCCTGGGAGATTATTTTTTTCTCTTTTAAGATACTTTTTTTTTGTACAGGAATGCTATGAACACAAATTCACATCAAAAGGGTACATGGTGCCAGAAACTGAGATCAAGCTGTCTGGACTAACAGTCGTTTCAATGCTTGTGGGCTTTCAGGGACTGAGGAAGACACCATGTATTGACCTGAAAGGTTCAAAGCCATGGGTCAAGTCACTTTGCAAATGTGACACAGCATCCTAAGTCACACACTTTTAAAAATGTTCTTCCCACTGCTCATTAATATTGTCAAAGAGCTTTATGACATTCAGTTGGAAAGCTCTACATATACAAAATGTTCTCTGACAATCAAACCAAGTCTTTTAGCATACTGTTTGGTTTTATATGTGCTTTTTCATGTGCATAGTGCTTAACAGCTCTAGGCAGCAATTAGTTTAAGACAAAACAGTAGGTAACAGTAAAAGTATAATCATTTTTCCTGACCCAAAAGCTGATGGATAAAGAAGACCAGTTCAGCTGAAAGCTTGGGAAGCTTTTCTGCTGAACTGGGATGAAATGCAATAGTTTTCCTTCCTCGCAATTACATTTCCATGGCTAAGTCCTTGGCCTAATCCTGGCTATCATTACATACACAGAGGGGTGCAACCTTGGAGCCTGGCCAGCCTTTCACCCCTATTTGCTCAATGCCATTTCTTCATGTGGTGCTAAATCACTACTGCAACAGTGTCAGCGTAGGGAAATGTTGTAACTTCACCTTGCAGCAGTAAACAAGCTCAATTGTCTTACTTGCCCCTCTGTCAGTGGAGACCTTGAAAATCCTTGGAGGGATTTCTGTTTGAGCTATGCATTTCAGAATCTGGCATACACAGTGGTGCCAGTCTTGGTGGGCACAGTGGTGCCCTCCATTCCTGCCTGTTGGGATTCAGCAGAGCTCTGGAAAAATAATAATAATTTAAAAAAAGGCATTTGGCAGATATTGAGGGAGTCAGCTTGTTTTCAGAACCCACATTTCTGCTCCCACTCTCTCAGATGGTTACCTGATATAATAATGCCCGTATTTATAGGGATGTTTCTAATAGGAATAACTAAATGCATTAGTCAGTTTGTGGAAACACTCAGTTTAAAAACAAAAATGACCCTCGAAGAAAATCTTATGCCCAGCTGTGGCACAATTGTGTGCACAATTCCCTTAACCCCAATGAGACTTACATGCTTTGAGAAGGGTGAACTCCTGACTTCTTTGGTTATAGCAATAAAATGTTGCTCACAGAAATACAAAACTATAAACAGTAGAAATTATCACTCCAGGCTGACATTGAATGTGTAACCAAGACTTCCTAGGTGCACAAACATTAATTTACATATATCTATGTGTATATAAATGAGGGAATGTAGAGCAAAACCACTTATCAGATGTTATCAAAACTTCTTGAAAGGGATATGATATTTCTGTTTGAACTGCACTTTAAGTACTTTAAATTGAGATATCAAAACCTCTTCAACATCATTAACCTGGATTGAAAGTAATCAATAAATAATCATTTTACATGTAAGTATGAAAGGCAAATGTCTGATTCATTAATCATGAAACCCCTTTCTCTACTAATGGTTGCCATAACCTAAGGTATCGATTCCATTATGGATATTTACACAGTGACCTATTAGGAATACACGGAAGTATCATTTTTTACATTGATTATCCATCCTTAAAACAGATAATAATGTATACTTAAATGCATGGATTGCAAAAATAATTTTTAACCTTTATTACATACTCTTTGTTGAAAAGGAAATCATTTGAGCATCATGGTATGAAGGACACAATTTCAATGTATAGACGTTGAACTTAAGAACAGAGGACAATTATGAATATATTGGAGGAAAAAAAAAATCTATTACTTTTAATTGTTGGGCAAGTGAGTTATTTAGGACATAAACATTTTTAATTTGCACCCAAGCAAACAATGCAGACATTACTGGAAAACCAGAAAATAAGTGCATATTAAACTTTCACAAATTATATCGCCTTTTGGAAATGCCTGAAGCACAATCCCCCTTCTGAATAGCTCCAACATAAGCCAGCATAAACTCTAATAAGCCTGTGAGTTGCTGAAGGCACTGTGTTTTAATTTGACAGACTTGTCCTATGTCAAGTTTTCACAATAAATAGCAGGGCTACTGGGGAGATAACTGCAAATCCAACCAAGAGCCACACAAATGACCTTAAGGTGACACAGAAGGCCCACAGGTGACACCTGAGGGCTATCACCTCCAGCCACAGCTGCCTGCCACCCTGGGCCACATGTCTGCTCACCTTTCCCACTCTCACAGCTCACGGCTCACGCTGCAGAGCCCATAATCTGTGCCACCAGGGAAAGAAAAAAACCACCACTTTGTGACCCAATGGAAGGTAAAGTCCACAGGTTACAGGACTAGCTGGGAAAGAGCAGCTGGAAACTGGAGCAGGGCAGTTATAATAAAGGCTCCTAGCAAATCAAAGTCTGCCTGCACCCCTGATGATCTACACCTAGAGAGGGCAAGAGTGATGAAACATTGTAGCCCCACAGAGGGAACATAAACATTACAGACCTAACAATGACTATCACTGCTATCTGGGCATAGCTGGAGAAAAAGCCAACAGTTTAACCTGTGACAGCAGCATCTTTGTAAAAGTAAGGGCTGGTCATCTTCAGGTTAGTTTTACAGACAAATAGGAGAAATGTCTTCTTTTATCTGGCAGTAACTCTGTGTAGAGCTCTTGCCGGGGAAAGAGAAGGAAAAATAAACTAAAGCCTCCTAGTACATTTAAAACAAGCTGTCACTATGTTAACCGAGCCCCAAAGAAGGCTCACAGTACCTGCTCTTAGCAAACTCACTTACTTGATTATCAAATCAATTTAGCAATTCACTGAAGTGCCCATCATCCCTCAAGGCCGTTGCCACACCTGTCAACAAAAACCAGGCACCGACTCCTCTCTTAAGGACATAACATGTGTCAAATTGAAGGTCCTATTCAAATCACAGCTCCCTGCCAGTTCTGATCTCCTCTTCCATCTTTCACACCATAATCTGCTTAAAACGAACAAAACCCACTGGTTTTGAAAGTGCTGAACTTTCTACCCACCAATGAGGCCAGCGGTGGTGCGGCAGGGATGGCACTGGCCCCTCAGGCTGCTGTAACTAATCATCCCTCAATACCTAGAGATAGAGGGATGAATTAATTCCTAGCAACTGATCTTTCTGGTCTTTATAGAAAAAGGATTTATTTGTTGTTGATGCTGTTAGATAAATAGATCTTTTTCAGTATGAGCTTCTCCCTTGCTACAGCCAGAACATGTATGTGGTGCAATCACAGGAAAAATACAGCCCTGCTCTATGGCTCCTCTCCCTCACAGCAGCACTCATTAAAAAGAAACTTTCCAAGTGCCCTTTAAATTCTTTCTTAATGCATGGATTTAGGGGAATCTGGTGAGTCTATACAGAGGAAACAGATCTAAATGTCTCACTGTGCTTATGTACAAGTTATTTATCTGCATGAGCATTATTTCAAGAATGCACATAGTATTTTTTTTTGTCCTGGAGCATGCATCACAACCTCATTAATAATTCCCTACGATGCAAAGAGATGTGGACTAGTAAGATACACAAACAGAAAGAAGAGGCATTAGGTGTAACCAATTCACGTTTTGGCATTATTAGCCATCCCAGACCCTGGACAGCATCTCAGTCTACAACAGCAAAATCTTCCTCCTCTCCATGAGGTCTGCAGAGCCAGCACCATGGGAACTTAATGTTCAAAGTTCCTCTTGCACAAAATGCCCTGCCACTATAAGCACTGCAAACTCTCAAACCAGTTCTGCATGAGGCCCCATTTTAATCTTTTGAGCATCCTTTCTTTTAAAGTATAAGCAGATTAACCTCACTGAGCGTCCTTCTTCAGCAATCAGGGTAGATGCATTAAAATACAGTAAATGAAGAATGGCCGCTAAGACTGCAGTGAATGCATTATCTCAAATCCCAGATTGCTATAACTTTACAGAAGTAAAGAAATGAACCTAAGAACAGACATTAAATAATGTCTTTTTCAAGGAAAAAAATATTGATGCATTGATCTTATGAGTGCTATTATCAGATGGCTATCTCTGTGGGTTGGGTGAATCCATTTACTGCTAGAAAGACATGTCAGGTTGTCAAGGCCTGAAATGCATCCTTGCTAATTATTTATCTCCTCCTTCCCTTTTTCAGTTTCAACTTCTGTTTGCTGGCAAATTATTCCTTGCATTATTACCAGAAAGTTTTCACTTCTATCTTCCTTGATCACAATGGGAAAAATATCTGAACTCTGCTAATAATGCAGCAATATTGTATGAGAGATCACATACAGATGTTTTACTACCTCAAGTGTTAAGCAGGCCAAAACGACAGGAAGATTTCTTTGAAACAAAAGC
The DNA here is from genome assembly GCA_025447755.1 of Corythornis vintsioides. Lineage (NCBI taxonomy): Eukaryota > Metazoa > Chordata > Aves > Coraciiformes > Alcedinidae > Corythornis > Corythornis vintsioides. The sequence goes on along the minus strand of JAOEGS010017328.1, from coordinate 33,480 downwards.
TTTTCTTCTACAGAGCACATTAACTCCCCCTTACATGGCCTCACCTTCAAACTCCTCAGCTGAGACTTGCACTTGAGCTTTTATGTGTTTCATACATATTTCATATTTCTTTTCTTTAAAATGTACCAACACAAAGCTGTTTAAGCTGAAAGCATCCAGAAATTGCCGTTTTCAGTTTCTTGAAAGACTGATTTGTCAGACTGTAATCCTGGACTCTGGATATACTGCAACTCCCTTCCAGGTAATGTCCGGTAAGGGGGTGGACACAGCTCAGCTCAGCACACACATCCCCTGTGCTACAAAAGGAGTAGGAACATTTTATCAGAGGCAACATGAGGAATATCCACTTCTAGTTTTGACCAATATGGGTCTTGGTCTTGCTACTACTAAATTGGCTGATAAATCACCATATGGTTCAGTGGGAGGGCTAACAGGCCTTTCATAAATGGTATGCCAGCAATAACAGCATGTAGCTTTCAGCATTACTTAGTAAACAGCATGTGGTTTAACATCAGTGACTGGTATGATTGAAGGTACCTACTTTGGGCATTTCCTGAAAGCAAAGGCCCCTAAAATTTTTCCTAGTTAAACAGGGAGCATGGGGAATATTAGATGAGAAGAAGAGAAAGAGGAGAAAGACATGACTATGAATTTGAGGATGGGTGACTCCATTTATGTTTGGGAAATAATGGGTTTTACTTTTACTCTCTTGAAATTTCACCTTTTGAATGCAGCTCATTAAGTGAGTGCTCTCATTTCTGCCTCCCAAATGGAATGAGACCTCTCAAGCAAAGAATTTAAAATGAATCTTTTTTTTTAAAAAAAAATCCTGTTATCTCCAATCTCCTATTTTCATCTGGATGCAATGACATTTCTTTTTCTTAAGGGATATTATGGTCCTGCCTGCTATATGCCACTACAAAATGAAATGTGTCACTCAGCAAGTCACCTTCTCAAGAGCACTAGCCTACCCTAAGAGGATCTAGACCTCAGAGAAAGGAGAACAGTATTTCCTGCTCAACCAAGGGTGACAAAAAACTCAAGAAAAGAGGTATTCTCTTTTCAAATGAATTTTGCCATTTTTGCAACTCATCTGTGGGCACTTTTGCATTTTAAAAAGTTAAATCTGCTGCTCTGAAAGCCCTAGATTGCTGCATGTATGCATCGAGCAATGAATTTGTTCTCTTAGATGTAGGCACTGCTACCCTGAAGGAATGGATGTGCTTGATGTATGAAAAAAAAAAAAATATTAAAACTACCTTTACAACAATCTGGGTAATGTAAACAGTAAAGTGGTGTTGCAGGCACAACCTTCAAAAACACAGAATGTTGTTAAAAGCTCTATAAATTAAAAAATGAAAAATTAAAGAAATTGAATCCATGCCAGGCATGATCAAATCCCAGAGATCTCTCCATTCCATAACAAATGTCTGCTAGATCTTGGGTTAATGCATGTTTTTAGTTCTCAAGTTACATTCACCACCCAGGGTAAGCAAGGTTCCCCCACCACACTTTATTTGGTGTCTGAGAGTCTGTTCAAAAATAAAATTTGCATCCAGTCCCAGAGAAGAATGATTCATCCATAACTTCTTAAGGAGACACTTTCAGTTGTCTTTTCCTGGACAATTAACAGTCCTCTCTGGAGAAACTAACGCTCTTTTGACAGACCAGGTGCCATTTTCTGTGCTTGAATAAACTATTAACAAACTGTTGCAGGGGGAAAAGCTCTTTCCCACCTGGTATGCCATTTCTAATCCTGGTGGGAAGCCAAAAATTTGCATTTCTTACATATGCATAGCTCAGGAGCTATGTTTTCTTAAAAATCATCTCCTAAGTGGTCAATGGACAACACCCAAGCCCTCTTTGAGGGATATGACAACAAATGCTTTCCTGCCCAGGCAGCGAGCACACTGGAGGCAGCTGCAGGCAGGAAACAGAAGGGGCTGTGATTTCCTGGAAATAGAAGCCTGCTTTGCCTCCTCTCTGGAGCCAGAGGATAAAGTAAAGCCCCCTTTGAGGACAGACAGCCTAGATGGGATAGTGATAGCAAAGGATATTAGATATGTATTGAAAAGCCCTGTTACTTAGAGAATATAGACTTTTTGCTTATTAGGCTGGGTAGAAAGGGAGCAAAAGGGGACACATATATTCAAGGATCTACTGTTTTCCCCAAATTGTTTTTTCTTGACAGGAAGAGGAGTGATGTTTGTCTCAAAGCATGAGCAAACACATACCTTTTTCTCTCCTTTACAAGCACTTGATTGTTATTTCATTTCTACCAGACAGTAAACTCTTGCTGTGTTTTAGATCCTTTTTCAACTTTAGTTAACCTTCCCATCCTGTCTGGAAATCCAATGCCTGTGAACTGGGGAAATAACAGGGACTACACTCATATTGCTGCCTGATCTCTTACATCATGTGAAGCTTTATCATAGAAAAAACCAAAGCAATTCATCCCTGCAAAGCCTGCGGTTATAGCAGCAGCAGCACTGCTGTATCCCAGAGCAGGAATTCCACTGGGGCAGGCACTGCACAAATCTAGCAAAGAAACACTCTTTGCCGCAAAGAGCTTTTAAACTCAGTATAAGACACTGCAGAGGAATTCATGTGGGAGGGCAAGAATGTAAATATGATACTACTGATCAGCACAGTCCACAGTGAATGCATTTCACAGCCTGTATCCCTAGAATTAAAAAGCCTTTTGATGACCTGCATTATAAAATCAATTTTAATGAAAATATTTTTGGAGCCATGAATATCAAGACAGGCAAGATGTATCTTCCTTTCTAGATTAAACAAGCTTTTGGTCATGATCCCTTAGAAAACAGTTCTTTAACATGTGCTAAAACAGAAAAAAAAATAAAACCTGAATAAATGTCCTGAGTTTTCTAATGGCAAAAAAACCATGTCTGATGTAATTTATTTGCTTGGCATGAAATTATAGCAACTGTTTAGAATTTTTCAGGAAAGAAAAAAAAACAACCAAAAAATAAAATGCAATCAGTAAAGCACCAGTATAATAGACAATTTAAGTAATTTCCTGCTTGCTGTCTTAAATCATGATTAACATTGGCGAAATCTATTCCCACTGTTTGAAACCAAGTTAAATGACTTCATGGGAAATACTGGCCAACAAGCTACCAACAAGCCCATTAACCATGTTAAGGTTTAGATTTTTTTGTGCCAAGGAAGCATTATCACTTCTTAACACATTTGCGCAATGCTTCTTTAATCTTTTTGCCAAATGTTATCTATCTTTGTTATTTCCAGAATGCCTATTAGAATAACTATGAAGGGTCATACATCTCCAGGGGAAGATATCCCAAAGTCCCAGGACTGTTAAACTTGCCTGAAGTAGAGGCAGTGCTTAGCAAAATTCACTTAGCAAATTTCAAGTGTTTTTAACAAACGTCTTAGGACCCTTGTGAAGAACCAACCCAGCACTGCATGGCTTTCAAACATACCTAACCTGCAACACTTGGTGCACCCAAAGGCCAAGGATGTTTAATTGATCTTCAGCTCACCTCTGTGTAAACCTCATGCACTTCAAGGCCGTGCATTTGACTCAGAAAGAATTGCTTTCCTCTTAATAAGTTCCCAAACTTATAAAGTCATATCAGTTTCAGAAAAATTGGTTCTCTCTTGGCAGTGTTGACTGAGGCGGCCATTTCCACTAGGAGCAATAAAAAGCCCTCTAATTCCTGTAGGAGTAAGTTTCTTTCTGCAGCATTGCTTAAGCCCTCATATTGAGCCCTGCTAAAGGAAGTTGTGTTTCTGTCCAAGATGTATTTGCCCAGAGAAATGCTGAGGTTCAGTGGATTCCTCACCTGCAACCTGGGTTAGAAAGCTTCCACGCACAGCCTCCCTACCTGCACTCACCTTGCACCACTACTGGGGGAAGGAGGCTTATGTGGACATGTCAGAGAATAACTCCTGCCAGAAGCCCCTTCAAGCCTTAGCCTGTTCCTTACATCTAGGGCCACCTAATCACCTCCTCATAATGAAACACTTCATCCTGCAGAAGTCTGCCAGATATTCTAGCATGGTAACTAACTAATATAGCAAAGCAGCAGAAATAATATCACCTGCTATCCTCTTCCTTTTCCTCCCACAATCAAGCACCTATTCCAGCAAAATGGAACTTAGGAAACTCCTATACATAGTTTTCCTTTTTCTTGACACATTCAGTGCCCATAGTGAGTGCCAGGAAATCAAGTGGCCTAAGTACCCAGTAAGCTCAGCAAGTAAAGTTCACCTTATAGCTGGGGAAAGACAGACCCATTTTTCTAACTCAGACAATCCCACATTTCAAGTTACAATCCTATTGAATCTGCTACCTTTCATTAAAGTAGCTCTTATAACTCTGTCAAATTCTCCAACCTTTGTATTGATTTTTTTTTCTCCTATTCAAAATAACTCTCCTTTACAACAAGAGCTGGCTGTCAGCCTCTTATCTCTTATTTTCACCCCATCTGATCCTCCTTCTCCTTGTCAGTCTTTTCCTGATTCCAATTAATCATGTAGAAAATCAGGGATTTATGTTAAGAGGAATGTACAACTCTTAGCTCACCATTAATATACTGTAATTGCAGTGTAGTGTTACTGCTTCTGACCTTTTAAAGTCAGTGGAAATACTTTGTGGAAAGCAGGACATTCCTCCCCGACATGAAGAGTTATATCTGGTTTGTGTTACTGGATAGTTATTTCAAAATAAGACTCTGAATGCATTGTAACATTTGTAACTCAGTCTATAAACTACTGGGGCCTGGCTGGCAACGGGAAGATGCTGCCATAAAACCAAACTGCTGTTAGGTCCCTAAATTTTGTCTGGGTCTCTACATGAACAGTCCCAAGATATGTTAACCCCTCCACTAAACATATTTTAATTTCAGACCATCCTCTTGTGTTTCTTCTTAATTATCACAGGGTATTCACAGAAAAAGATCAGCCAGATGGAGACTAAATATTTCACTACCACAAGATGAAGCATTCTGCACTAAAAAGGAACCTTGATTACAATAAAGTCATTAATTAAAGTCTCAACTGATTCTCTTGTCAGTATATGGGAGGCACTAAAGACAACTGTGAGGAGACAGTGTATCAACTACACTAAGGAAAATAAAACAGTAAACCAGACAGTTATAAGATGATGTTTAACTTGAACTGCTCACAGTCTTTACAGTGCAACATGATGGAAACTCAGCCATATGCTCAATATATCCATTCATTTTATGTTTTAAAATTATGGATTTCCTGACAATGAGAAACCTGAACAAGTTTTAAGAATAAATTCTGGAGACTCCTGGATTAAAATCTTACTTTACTGGAGTAAGAGCAGCAGATTTGGCTTTTTAGCATCTTGGCTTTAAATTTAGAGTATTTTATGGCTATCAGGACACTCTAAGACTGGGAAAATGGGACATGTAGAAGACTGAGGGAAAATGGGACATGTTGAAAACTGCAAGAAAACAGGCTGAAAAAAAAAGATTGTGTCTGTCAGTTTGAAAAAAAAAAAAAATTAATTTGAAAATCCCCAAGTCATCTCCCTGTCTGAATGATTAAGTCAGAGGTTCTGTAAGAGGTGTAGACGGAATAAGCACTCTACAGCACAGACAGTATGAGTATGGAGTCAAATCCTCATTCAGAGGTTCACCAGCACATCCCCTATCAAAGTCATTGGGAGCTTTAAGTACCTTCTATAAGTGTTGGTTTAGTCCTTGGAGAGACTATTCCAGTAAAATGACTTCATATGGTCAAAATCTCTAACTGTGATATATTCCCAATGGTCCTATTTAGGTCTCTCCATCATTTATTGACTTCTGTTTTGCTACATCCTGTCAGTTGGAGGCAAGAAAATTTGAAAAGCAACTAGTAAATTAAATATAAGGAAACGCAACCATCACTTGCTCCCTGCTTCACAAGTAGTCTGTACTTGAAGCCAAAACACCAAAGGTCTTCGCAAAATTACAATCACCAGAAATGCTGGATTCCAGAAATAATAAGCCCAGCTGCAACACAGCAACATAGGGTGTTAGTTCTCAATGGTCTATCAAGAAAGCTTACTGTGATACATTCATCTTTTCTTGTCAAAAAGGGTGTTTAAATCTAATCAGATTTAAAAATGCACCAAGAGTGTAACACTAAGGAACAGAAAAGGAGCCAATTCTAACACTGAAGTAAATATCCCCTGTCCATAGGTGGACAAAAGGCAGGACATATACTATAGATGACTCTGAGTGTGACAGAAAGACATAACATTCAGGATAAAACAAATAAAAAACCACATTAATCAGTCTCAGTTTATTCAATAAAGGTTTTTGTGGACAGAATACTATACTTTTTTCCTACACTAATGACATTCTTCTTCTGCCTGTAATAATGCAAAACATCAGAATTTAAGGAATATAATAAAAGGTAGAAGAGCAAACAGTGATAAACTTTGGCAAGGAGATCTGAGCATACAGATTGGAGCAACTAGCTATAGATCCACACAACACTGAAGTTCGTATGTGTACTCAAAGGGAAAAGGAAAAAAAAAATCAAAGTAGAAGCAAGAACAAAGACACCATTACAACCTGGAAAGTCTTCTAACAAACTTACTTGAAGAAAAGTAAGAATTGTTAATGCAAATGATTGTTGTGTAGTAATAATTTAGTAGAATGAATCTATCAACATAATGTAAAAGCTCGTTAATCAACATGAAAGGGTGTTACCTCTTCATTTTCTGCTGGGATGGTTTCTAGGGTTTTGCTTGGATTTTTTTATTTTTAATTTTTAAATGGGGAACATCTCAAGAACTCCAAAAACATGCATGCTGGCACTTGCAGGTACAAAATCACTTAGCTATTTCAGAAGCCAAGTTGATGTTCCTATTACCAATTTGGCCTAGACAGTGCAAGTTTGTTCATGTAAGATTAAAGGGATGAGGTCTCTATGGCATATTGCAGTATGGTCCTTGGAATAAGATTCTCATTTACTAAATAAATTACTGTATATTACTGTATAATGGTGTTCACATTATAACTGACAATTAGCACCATTAAAGGGAAAGCTCATAAACAGCCAAAGCTCACATCAAATTAACACAGTCATGATTAAAATCACTCTTCTGATTTCTGCTCTTCATAGAAATAATGAGCATTTTGCATAAAAATGAGTATGACAAAGCTAAAAAAAAAAAAATAAATAAAAAATTCACAGTTGTGTTGGGACAGTGGTACCAACCTCTGCCAGCACAGCTCTGCCACGTCAGCTGTTTGCTTGCCTACTAAACCCCGAGTGCTGGGTTTCCCTCCTAGCAGGCAGCCCGCACGGCATGCCCTGCCTGCCGCCAGCTCTGCACAGGCAGAACTGGTAACCGGTGTGGTGACACTGGAGATTAAAGTGCTGCAATTACTACTCTTGGCTTTAATGAGGGGAACCTGGGTTCTCTCCTGGCCTGAGGGAAGCTCATCATCTTTAATTTTGTCACTTCAACATTTAAATGGTTTCCAGCATTTGCGTTTTCATTTATAGTGCTTCAACTTCAGAAAGAAAAAGAAAGGACTGGGTAATTATAGCAGAGAAGAACAATAACAAAATACAAAAGAGTCAGCAATTCATTAAAATTTAGAGAATGCCATGTTAAAAAACTTTTCTTAACTTGAAGAAAAATGGAGAGAGACTTTTTCTAAGCTGGCACAGAGCCCACATCCTCATTAGGATTCGTGCTCAGCTCACACAGCAATACGCTAATGGTATCGCTTTAATCTTCAGCATCACAGCACTAGCTCCCGGCCTTCCTGAGATGATGGTGCTAAAATGGCAAGAAGGAGGTAAAAATAAACTTCAGGCCAATGGTGACCAGGCCTGGTATCAAAGCAGAACTTTATTCTGGATAAAAGTTTGAAGCACATGCACATCTCCATTCATAAATGCTACTTCAGACAGCCAAGCTTATAATGGCTTCATAAGGCTCAAGTATCACCAAGGAAAATCTAATCAATAAAGAAGCAATCAGGACAACATAATGAAAGAATACCATTACATATGCCATGGTTTGAAAAGGAATCACAGTATGCTACATATGCATAAAAGTACTGCAAGATAATATGCCTTTGATCCAACATGCCTTTAAAGCAGGAAACAAAAGGATGTTCTCATACATCTTACCAACTAATTTAACATATAAATCACAAAAAAATATGATCCAGATGGGCTTCAATGAAGGAAACCAATTAACGTAGACAGCCTTACCATCTGACACATTAGTTGTAATAATAAAAACCAAACAACATGGTCAAACAATAATGCTCTGTATTATATCTGACATTTCTAATTAGTTTCTGCATCCTCTTCAAGAAAAAAGACTACCAGCAAGCACTTTGTTTCCCAGAGGAAAAAACATCTAAACTTCATGTGCACAGAGCATAGTCTATGGATGAAGCTGATCTATCTGCACTCCCCTGGGATGTGCTTTGGAGCTAATGGATTTTGCATAGTACACATCTGGTTGGTACTATTAGAAAGTGTTTCCTTTCAGCTGTGTCACCAATGTAACTGTTGCAGACCTAGAATGCCAATACCTGTGTGCTCCTTCAAAGCTTTACCTACAACCATGGGCTCAAAATAATCAGATTTGGGCTTTGCTTTCTGTAGGATAGGATTTTGTTTTTTCCTTTCTACAGCCTTTCTAGAAATGCCAATTCTGAAATGAAGTACAGTATTTCTGGCACAGACCTCCCAGCATCAGGCAATTAGGATTGCATCAGACAGTTGCAAGCTGAAGTACAATTAGCATTACAAATTAAAAGCTTCACCGTGCATACACATACAGTTAATGTTTGAGAGGTCTAATCCCAACCATGAGGATTAGTTTTGCATGTATCAGCAAGGAGAACTTGGTTTCATTACCTTAGACCTACTGGCCCTTTCAAAATCCAACCATGAAAATCTGTTTCAGACATGATTGAAATGTGGAATTCTTGGGCAGGAGGTAGACAGCAGCACAACAGGGACAGGCTTGGTTTGGAAACTGCTCTTCTTTATAAAACAGTAAAAATAAAATGTTGTGGGGATTCTGCTGATGCTGTCATAGCTAGGAAGGCCGGAGAACAGAGGTTCATGTCATTGCAATGAATACAAATCACTTGGAAATCACTTTGAAATTCATTATTAGGATTAACACTAAATCTATCTGATGCAGCAACATATTTTGCACAGCATTCATAAACAAGTGAACTAAATTCTGAAAGGCAGTTCACTTTTTTCCAGTTTTAAATAATAATAAAAGTATTCCAAACATTTGAAAATAAAATGAAAAATATTTAAACCAAGGAAAATTATTTCCTATTCCAAAGTCAGATTGCTTCCATTCATCGAGCCAGCAACAAATAGCCTTGATATCATAGAGAGTTTGTGAAGTAAAAATACTATTTCCAACACAGGAAGTCACAGGCTCCTTTACTATCTCTTCTCCATGAAATTTCAGAAGAGGAACTTACTAGCTCTGTAAACTTTCTGAGTGTTCCGTCACCCAGAAATAGGTTTACAAATACCAATATTGCCAACTGAGACAGAGCAGCACAACAATGTATAGGCCTTTGCTCCATGTGTTCACATGAGGCCCCTTGTGCAAAATCACAGCTACATCAAACTAGAAGCTGTTGTAAAAGCTTGTTAAAAAACCTGATAAACTTCTGCTTCAACATACAGGTTTAGAATTGGGAGACCAAAAAATAGCTTCTAATTCTTGTGTGATGGGGCTGTTGGAGCAGGGAGGTGAAAATTAGAGGTTTTGGTCATGAACGAGAGTCTATTACAATGTCCCTTTGTGCTTTGGAAGCCCCTTCCCACCTCTTGAAAAATATGTGATGAATTATGGCAAGCTGGAGGTTGAATTAAGTTCCTCCATGACCCAGCTCACAAGAGAATCATTTATATCCACACATGAGCTTTCTGGGTAAGAGCAGCTCCCCACAACCTGCTCATATCCGCATGCCACTCTCTGAAAGTGCTTATCTGCTTACCACCTGGCAAAGGTAACCTCAGATAACATCTGTTTTATCTCACCATGTAAAACCTTGAATATAGAATGAAAAGTATCAACAAACTCTATTGACACAGAAAACATTGCACTAATAACAGAGTGACCTAGAGCCATCAGTCACAAGCCAAGTCCCAACTGCACCATGCTGCATAGCACCCCATTACACAGGGACCATCCCATCTAAAGGCAGGTGATTAGGTCAGCTGCAGACAGTCGCTCTGAACTGAGCCGCGTTCACAGGGTGCAGTGCCCGAGCTGAGACCTTGCTCCCACTTGTGGCCCAGCACTCTGCCCTGATAGCTGGGTGGCTGTCAGAGCAGAGCTGGCTCAGGTCCAGCTGGCTCCTGCTCTGGCAGAGCAAAGGCACAGATCTGTGTGTTTGCACAGATCTGTGTAGATGTCCTGTTAGTACAAGGCAAGAGCCCGCAGCTGAATACAGGCAGAGAGAGGGCTGTATGTGTGCAAGGAAACAATACTGACGAAAGACAGTGGTCTCGACATGATGGCTCCCAAACTGCTGCTATTTGTTTGTAAGCATCATGGGAAATAAAAGATTTGGAGGACAACGAGGTCACTTCGCAGATATTTGCAAGGAGATCCTCCCGCATATGAAAAGCTTATGGGAGAAATGAGAAAAGCGGCTGTTTGCAACTTAACCCATGGGACATGAGAGCTGGCAACGTTAGCAAAGCCGAGCTCAGAGCTGACATTGCAAAAGCACATAAGAGATGATAGATAGAGTGCTGCGAGGGCCGGAAGGGCCTTGAAAGTGATATGTTCACTGAAGGAAACATTGCCCTATTTCACAGTCCTCTCAAACTACAGCAATACATTCTGAGATTTATTTTTTTTTATAACATAAGCATATGTCTTTCCACTCACCTCAACGGGGAACCTCTTGCCATTGATGCTGTGCTCAGAGCCAGCGGATCCGTTGCTTTGACCCCAGTGAAACTCCACTTTCTCTGCCTTGAATCTGCCCGGCAACCCGGCGCCACTGACAAAATAATCATCCTTCAGCAGGATAGCAACTGCACACACAGAACAAGGAAAAAGATCTTATTACCATAGTTTTCATGAAGCTTTTACAGGTTTTGCTTATTATATTAGAATACTTTTTCTAATGCAAATAAATTGTCTGGTCATCATTTTCCTTTTTACAGGGATTGGTTTTAAAAAAAAATCCACAAAAATGCTGGCTAATTATGGAAGTGATTATGAAGTCACAAAGACTACAGAAAAAAGTCCAAATTTCTCAAGGACTTTTTGCCCTCCTTATTGCACTTTCATTAAAATTTAAATTCCAAACTCCATCAAAACCTGCTTAATGTTGTTCAAAAGGGTAATGTCTGCCCATGTTCCCTGGCCAAAGATCTGTAGATGACAAGTTAGGGACCTAAGAATGGATCTTCTGTTTGTTGGATTTGCTTTATTTCATTGTGGATGTGAGAAACCCTGTGCTCTGTCTCACCTGTACTGCTGGATCTGGTGGATACTTTCCTTAGCATCCCTGCTCCTTCTTTCTGTAACACGGGGAGAGTGATGGTAACTTTTTTGAGACCTACTCATGAGACAACCTCACATAGTAGGGGTTGGAAGGGACCTCTAAAGATCATTGAGTCCTTCCACCCCTGCCAGAGCAGGATCACCTAGAGTAGATCACACAGGAACAAGTCCAGGTGGTTTTTGAAAGTCTCCACTGATAGATTCCACCACCTATCTGGGCAGCCTCTTCCAGTGCTCTGTCAACCTCACAATAAAGAAGTATTTTCTCATGTCAAGGTCGAACCTCCTATTTTCCAGTTTATGGCCACTGCCCTTAGTCCTGTCACTGGACACTACTGAGAAGAGCCTGGCCCCATCTTCCTGACACCCACCCTCAGCCACCTCTTCTCCAAGCTAAACAGACCCAGCTCTCTCAGCCTTTCCTCATACAGTATGTGCTCCAGGCCTTTAATCATTCTAGTGGCCCTGTGCTGGACCCTCCCAAGTAGTTCCTTGTCCTTCTTGAACTGGGACACAGTACTCCAGGTGAGGAGGCCTCACCAGCACAGAGTACAGGGTGAGAAAAACATCTCTTGACCTGCTGTCCATGCTCTTCATAATTCATCCCAGGATGCTATTGGCCTTCTTTGCCATGAGGGCACACTGTTGGGCACTGAGGACACAACCTCCATAATAACTGGGTTTTATTACAGTAACTCTGGCATTATTATTATGTGATTCAATAAGGGTTAAAAGGATTTTCTTGTATTTTCATTTTCAAAAGCCTTTGTATTTTATGTAACAATAAAAGCAGAACATACAAATAGAGGGCAAAATTATATGGTGGAAATTGGTACATGTTACAGAGGACAACTATGCTCCAACCAGGAACTGAAACCAGCTTTCAAAAAATTCCTGTCTACTGCTCTCACCATAAGATCACCTGCCTTTCTAGCATTTCCCATTTTTAATCTGCATGATTCCTAAAAATGACTCCTTACAAGATCCTTTCTTCTCATCCCTTATAAAACTGTTGCTTAAAAACAGAACTACAATTTTGCTTTTGTAAAAGCCATTATGGGCCACCACTTGCTGTACCCAGAATCCTGCGATTAAAAGTTTTTGGGTTGGTTTGGGGGATTTTATTTTATTTTATTTTTATTATTGGGAACAGCATAACCCACAAGGATTTCTCTGTGTTCTCAAGCCAACTGTGTAATCACAATAGGAACATAAATATAAATCCAACTATATTAGGCAAGAGAGAGGATTTTATTCACTGCTAAAAAAAACCCCAAAAGAGTTAGTTGCAAAATAGAAGTTATCCCTCCATTGGTGAATCAGTGTCAGGCTTTGCTGGAGGCTGGCTTTCATCAGGCCTGCTCTTACATCAGTATGGACAGTTAAGAGTTGGCTACAGCAGCCTCATCTCAGGCCCAACGTGCAATATAGACTCATCTCAACTTCAAATAATTTCTGTTAAAACCATCAAAATGTTAAATTGTATGAGAAGTTCATATGTTTCAAGCTTAAACAAGGTAGGTTTAGACTAGACACTAGGAAGAAGTTCTTCACTGAAAGAGTGGTGGGATATTGGAACAGGCTGCCCAGGGAGGTGGTTGAGTCGCGATCCCTGGATATATTTAAGCATCGCTTGGATGTGGTATTGGGAAATATGGTCTAGAGGTGAACTTGCAAGTAGGGTTAATGCTTGGACATGATGATCCCAAGGGTCTTTTATAACCTGAATGATTCTGATTCTGTTTGTAAGTTGTGCCAGAGACATCACAGGGTTATTTTTATCCGTGATTTCTGGTTCTGTTGGCACAACCTTTACAGACAAGTGTTTGCATAGGAAGATGGGTGTCAGCAGGACTGGCTATAGGATACTGCCCTTGTCAGCCAGGGTACTACTGGTAGTCACTGGCTTCTTACACAAAATCTGTGAAACCTAAAGGCAGAAAGTACCACTGCTCTGTTCTTCCCTTAAAAAATTCTGAATGAACTCAGCAGTATTTTAAATACGGAAAAATCTTACTCAATTGGTTATAAATTCCATAGATAAAATTTCAGGAGATAAGCAATGCAGGAAAGCAGATTCGTGTGCATCTGTTAAAAACCTCTGTGGAGACTCAGTTGCATCTAATAAATATTTGATAGTTCCTAAATAATTTATGGCTCTGTCAGGGGTCATTTTACTTGTTTTAGATGAATAATTAAAAGGATAATTAGGAGGATGTACAATCTGAAATGTTCATCTAATTGTTCATTTTACAGTGTTTCTTACACTGCTGAGCTGTACAACACATGTACCCATCACCTTCCTACTTTTTGTTAGGGCAACAGTCCACCCTTGCTGCCAGTGGTTTGGGGGTTTCTGTCCCTTCCATTTGTTCTCTAACATTCAGGACAGGAATAATCAAACATTGTCTTACCAAGCTTTGGGAGCCACTGCTTTTATCCAATGATTTCTGTAATGCACAGCAAGGAACAATCCCCAGAGATCACTAATTTAAAATACTATATAACTGGGATTACAAATCCAAAGAAGGTGGTACACAGCCACCAGAATAACAATTGCATGATGCCATTTGCAGGATCACAGCTGGAGCTCTATGGCCATCACCCTTGGGAAAGCAAAACATACATCTGGATACAAAGCAGCTCTTCCTCTGTCTTAACAGAATGGCTCTGAGGCTCAGGACCAGTCAGAGTGATGCACACCTAAGAAAAGTACTTAATAAAAAAGTTCTCAGTGACCTAAAAAGGGGTAAAGTGACAATGCCTGTATAATGCTGGTGAGACCACTGCTCCCATGGGCAACTCTTCCCACAGGGCAGGATGGTCTTGAAGAAGCCTCGTCAGCCTTAGGCCTGGCTGACACCAGTTACCAACTCTAAGGTGGCACAAATTACAAAAACTAATGAAAATAAAGCTATGAAATGTGCTTATACTCTCCAAGTGATCTTTATCATTTGGGAACCAGCTACTATGGTGATGAAATTGAACCCACGTTACTGCCTTTGCCAGGGTAATCATGCACAAAAACATTTCTAGTCAAGACAGGGGCTTAATGAAGTCATTTCCATTTTCTGAATGAAGCGCTGTTTTCTGTACATTGTCTGCCCTTTACCAGAAATGGCAGGGCTGTGAGAAACAAGAAAGAGCAGAACAAACCAAAAGAGCAATAACCTTTTAACCTTTTAACATTTCAGAGCATAAAAATAACTAATTGTTCTATCCTAAAAAAACCCCTCCTTCTAGGTCTAATAGCAATAACAATAACCTAAGTAACACATTTCCTGCCAGTTAATGAGCGTCAAGGCTAAGGGGCCTTTGGCTTTTGCTTGGACCCTGGTCTCTTTTATCCAGTCACTAATTGCTGAGAAATGCCCTCTACATCCATCACCATTGCTTAAACAGATATTTAGTTTACTGTCTCTGTCAGTCTGCAATATGAAGGTCTCATATGGCCATCTGCTCCAAGACTCTGCTGCCAAAATTCATCACAATTGATGGCACAACTTGCCTCTGTGTTCTACCCACAAGCCAAAACATCCTACTTGGTTTGCTGCTCTACTACTTACCACCTTAAAAACTAATCCTAGACAAGTTTCTTCAAAAGACCAGAAAATCAAGAAAAGGAATGGGACTTGACAAAATAAGGGAGGAGTTAAGAGCTCAGTAGAAGAAGTCAGGGATGACAGCAAGGCAAAATGAGTCTTCACATTACCAGTAAAGGGCCGTAAGTTACCAAGAAAAGTGACAGTAACTGTTGCCCTGCAAAGCAGTAACTTGTCAGCAAAAATCCATACCCCAATGGGTGAGGAAATCAAATACAGCAGCAGAGGACTGAAGATACAGCTTTCATTGCCAACTGCATGGAGACTGGAAAATTTGCTAGCACATTTTGGTTCAACATGGCTTCCTATTATATGTGCAGCAATATGTTCCTATTACACATACAGGATAGCATGCGCATCCTTCTTAGAAGCACTATCACTTTTTTTGGTGGTATTTCTAATTACATTTATTGCTGGTTACCACAAACACCCCTCTGTGACCAAAAGGGCAGGGTGCATAACATGAATAGATTAATTAAGCAAAAAATTTCCATAGCATTAATCTTTGCCTGAATGTCATGTATTACAAAGGGCAACAAAGTCCTGATTTCAAATGAAACAGGAGCATTTCTTAGTGAAGTTGGAAAAACCCCTCAGTAATGCATCAAAACCCCAAACTATGCTTAGTGGTGGTTTGTGTTAACTGGATTTGTTTTGTGGTAAAAGAAAACAGAATCACAGCCTGTCATTCCATCTCGTCTGAGTGGCAATAACTCTCAACTCCTGCTAAGATCCTGAATTGCTGGAACTGGATCTGAAACACTTGCTGGACTTGAGCTTGTGGCTCAGATCCAAAGTCCCCTGGAAGCAGTGGGTGTATCTGAGGTCACACTGTGTGCACAGCTGTGTTGCAAACTCCCAGAGCAGGTACATGCCCTGGGTTTTGCTACCAGACCTTTAACTAGAGACGTTACATAAAGCACTACAGATATGCATGTTGAATGTTAATAAAGATAAAAATATACTTCCAATAAATAAAATTGAATTAATTAGTGGTTTAATCCAATTCCCTAAAAATATGTGACCTTGTCAAATGAAGAGGGTGGCCTTATAATTTCTGCTTTTTACATTTTTAGAATTAAAGAGTAATCAAATGCACGCAGCTTTGCATATAAATCAACCTTGACCTTTTGGTGAACTGTTTTGGTAAAAATAAGCAGTACTTTGACTGTTCTTTTCTCTGAAAGCCAGAACAGACAGCACAGAAGAGGATTCAGTTCAGTGAAGAACACAGTGCTATAATCATATCAGAAACACATTAATAAGCCCCCACTACTCTGAGCAGTTATTGCTCTTTCTTCTCTAAAACCTTCCAATTTCTAAGACTTCCCGACTTCCCATTTCCTTTCCCCCTGAGCCTTAGATCTCAGCATTCTTTTGGATTAGATGTTACAGCCTCCCAAAGCTGATAATTCAAGGTTACACCTTGAAACTCTTATACAGCCTTTTATTCTGAGGAACAACTGACTACCAAGAGAATTATTGTAAACTGAGAACCTTAAAAAAAAAAAAAAAAAAAAAAAGCACCTTAAAAAAACAGCCTTAAAAATCAATCTGCAGAACTAGCTTTGCACAGAATGCAGAGGCTAAGATAGGTGGTTGGTGCTGGAAAATTATATTAAAAAAAAAAAAAAAAAGCAGCAAAACCCAAACAACAGAACAATGAAGAAGGAGGAGGGTAGAACATGGCTTGAATTTTTAATTGACTGCAGGCAGGCTATGGAGACAAACAGAAAAGAACATACCTGTTTTTCCTGTGTTTTTCATCCAGGTCTTGTTAGAAGATTCATTGTCAAAACCATCAAGCTGTAATTCTTGATACTCAACTCCAATATGGGCTTGATGGTCTATGATGTCTATAGGAGACTGGTGAGACCCTCCACACTTCTCACTGGAAGTAACCCAGTGCTCGGGACCATAGTTACCTGTTAAAAAATACCAATACCAATTAACATTCCAGTGGTTAAATAGTTATGAATAATTCTAAAGTAAGAGGATGGAGCATTTAAGATCCCCATGTAACTCCACCACAGTTACAGTTCTTGCATTTGAAAGAGGTTAAGACTTATAAACTTAAGAGGAGATTTAAATCCATTAGCTCTGCACAGGACTCCAACTTTGCCTCTAGCAACAATGAACAATGGCCTTTTTTTTTTTTTTTTTAATTACTATTATATAAAACTATCTGCAATTCCCAAGTTCCCCTTGTGCATATGTTATGAATTAGCATGGTGTTACAGAAACTTTCCTAAAGCTTCAGCCTTAATATATTACTATATCGTTTATCTGTTCACATGAGACAAATAATGTAACAGCTACCCATTAACCCTTGCTCATGCAATAGTCTGCTTAGATAATATGATCTTTATTAATGATCTCATTTCTTTTGGAGTTTTAGAGACAGAAAAGATAAAAATAATTAAGCTAAATGCATATTAGTAAATTTAAATACAACAAAAGGGGGGTGAAAAAAGAAAATTACACTTGATGGAAGAAGTAAAGAGGACAATGACCAGTCAGGAAAATACTATAACTGTCTTTTGCTGCTCTTCTTACATGAATTTTCCATGTTACTTATTAACACGGTTTGTTCTCACCTCATGTAAACTACTCTCTCAAAGCAAATTAAGTCAAATGTTAGCAGTTAATGACAAGCTCCAAGGACTGACTGACTCCAAGACTGTCCTACATGCTTGGCTGTACCTGGACACATCAGAGTTATCCATATTACATGACAGCTAGCCAAAAGAAGACACAGGGCATAATACTGTCACCTTTCCTTCCCTACACACCCTTCTACTCTTTTCTTCTTTAAAAAATACAAAACAAACAAAACAAAACAAAACAAAAATAGCCCCATTGTTAGTTTAAGTTCTAGAAAGCAATATAAGCCTCTTTGTTTTGTGAGTTCATCACTAGCCACCATCCAAGATTGGTAAGAGAAAAGCTACAGCTTTGATGATACACTACATCACTACACTACAGCTGTGATGATAAACAACACCAGCCTCCATCCTCAGCACGTCAGGGTCTTCATAGGCTCAGCAGAATGCTTTTAAACTATTTTTTAGTAATTTAAGATACTCATTTTTATCACAGCTGTCCACCCAACTCTCAAGCAACGTGAGACGTGCATTCTCCTCCCGTTCCAGAGCTTTCGTCAGCTCCAGAGTACTTTTTGTTGTATCCTCAACCCACAAATTATTTAACTAAATTTCATAACAGAATTGTGCCATCCCTGCTGTTGAGAGAATAAAAGTAGCAGTGGATGTGGTGGATATGGTGTGGCAGTGGATGCTACCTGCAAGAAGTAGTTTTATAAACCAGTACTAAATCTGCCAGAGGTTGTCTGCCATAGGCCTAACTGACCACACCCAATATTTAAGGTTCACCATCACAAACAAAAAATAGTAAGTAAAAATAAAAGATTTCTGGCAAAGACCTTGTCATCCCTGCCATATACTAGTTCTAGATACACTATAACACCAGGGACCCTCAGCAGCACACTCAGGAGAATCTCTAGTGAATTTCAAATTTACTTATGACCTCCCTTTCTAGTTCTTAAATTGTATTAACAGAGTCTAAGATATTACATTCCTATGAGCACAAACTCATAGTTTAAGCTCCTGAAATAGCAGCACAGAATTCCTGTAAAGCTCTTTTCACTCACAGTTCTTTACATGCTTTACAGAAGGGATCAGCAACATTATTCTCACGTAAAGATGGGGATATTGATGGCCTGAGAAGGGAATCAGTTTTCCCAATCTCATCTACCAAAACTAAATTACAACCTAGGGTTGAACTCTGCTCTGCTAAGACTTTTGATGTCATACCTTTATCGTACCACCAAACTACATAGTCAGCATAACAGTTCAATAGGAAGGCAGCAGTAAATGATGCACCAATATGCATTTATTACCTTTGCATCTGAACAACAATTAGTTGTTAATAATAAGTTCAATTAGTGCCATCTCAACCCAGCAGTTGTAAAGGCCAGTTTCTTTGGCTCTCGGGTTTTAATCTGACTAGTTGCAAAATGCATTCTTCCTATCTTTCCGTGGCCTAATGTAGGACACTTAATCAATACCAAGATTTTGTGCTATACTCACTGCAAACAAATGTTGTATGGTAACTAAAGCAACAACAAGAAAGTATTTTAGTTTCAACTAACATTAGGCAAGATTACAACATCCTTTAAAAATCATATCATCTGACCATGTTAAAAATCAGTTTTGTTTATCTCATGGTTCAACTTGTATTGTCAGCAAAAGACACTTCCAGCTAATTTCCCAACATACCACAACCAAGAAGAACAAAATGATTAAAATTCCTACATGGTGCAAACCAAACATGTTCCAGTCCAACGCAGATATTTTTCCTGAATTGGGATGCTCTTAGTAATTGGTTTGCAGTGAATTAATTGTCAATTCAGATTTATTTTTAATATAACCTTGCAAGTACTCCTTGAAATCTGGGAATTTGCTTTAAAATGTTTACTACATTATGTACTACATATATCATCAAACCTGCCAGCTCTCGTTTTTTGGCTTTGTTATAAACGTGGGGTGAGCTTTTCAAAAACACTCTGCTCACAGAGGCTATCGCAGTGGTTTCAGCTGTGCATTCAAAAGAAACTGTGAGCTCAGGGTTTTTTTTTTTAAATATTTTGGTGTCAATGGGAAAATTGTATTTATTTTGTTTTAGTAGGCAGACTTAACAGGGACTGTAGGGTCTTTATAGAAATCTCTTTCTATAAATACAGTAAATTCTCCTGATTCTAAATCTATAATTTACAAAAAAACAAAAACAAAAAAACCAACCTAGCAGTGTTTGCTTTTTTCATGTGATAGTATGAATTTTTACACATAAAATATTTCCATACAGGTGTTTAATTATTATAGAAAAATCTAATGCAATGAAACTTTCTCAGCAATTCAAAACCTCAACTTAGTGCTGGTGCAATGACTCCGAAGTCCCTGACATTCCAAATTACAGTCATAAGGCTAACCTCTGATTTAGAGGTTCAAGACCTGCTAGTTAAAATCAACAGAGGATTTCATAAACGGCTAGGTTTTCCATTAATTTCTTTCAGAAGTTTTTGATATGCAAATTATTACATGTAGTATGACCTACACCATTATGACAGCAATTCTATACAGAAATAGAGGCCATGACCCCAACATCTCCATTCCCAGATGCATAGAATTGGGGCTACTACACCTTTAACAATTATCATGAAAAGATGAAGGGAGGCTGGAGGAGTGAGAAAATTTTTATTTTTGAGTTTGAGACTGAAGTAAATAAATTATACCCTGTATCCAGAAAAAAAAAAAAAAAAAAAAAGCAGCTCAATAACCTACAAAATGTAATCAAGAATAGTGCAGTGAGATATATTTATTCACTGGGAGCCATCAGCAGACTCAGGCCTAACTGCCTGTTTTGTTGGGTTTTTTTTTTCTGGTTTTTTTTTTTTGTTTTTTTTTTCACAGATATTCAAGTGCAGTTTTAATTGAAACTGATCTTCCACTACAAATTTCAAATTAATTCTTCTTCCATGTGTCTTATGCTCCAGACATCCTTGCCTTGCAAAAAACCCTATATCATTAGAGGAGGAAATAGAACACTTTTTCTAAGCTTGCAGGTATTGATTACCTATTCCTTCCATCAAAGCACAATTGCCATTCTGCACTGTATAAATCTCTTCAGCGTTAGACACTTATAAAGTACTGAGAATTATATCATTAATCATTTGCAGTTACACCTGTCTTGCTTTATTGAATTCTTTGTTTTTTAGAACTTTAAATAAATGCTTTTAAATAAAAACATGACACTAAATAAAGACTCTGTTTCACTTAAAGCTAGTAAAAAAAAACCAACAACCTACATTCTGTGTGTGACATTTACCCATCTGAAACAGAGTAACTTATAGCTAGCTATTTGTATTTCATTTTTCCAAAAGTAAGCATTGTGGCTTTAGTCAAATACAATTTGGAATGAATTTGAATTGGCCTTTTACGGGCTGACAAATAATTAGATTTTTCAAAAACCAAAGCAAGTTAAGAGCCCTCACCTGTGTTAATAATACATATTTCCACTGCAATGGTGGGACAATCTGCAAGCAAAGGGTAAATATGAGCTCCACCCTGGAGCTGGAGTATTTGATGCAAAAGCAGCACAGAAAATGAATGGACTGATAACATTTGGCATCTTCAAATACTTCAGTCAGTGTCCTGTCTCCAGGAAATCATGTGCTCAGGTCCAACAACTAAGTGCACCCACTGGGGAAGGAGGGCTGGAGCCATCTCCTGGGGTAACCAAATGCATAGCAGCAAGAGAGAGACTGGAGAATGCCTGAGTGATGGGATGGGGGCTAAGGGAAGCAACAAAAAAAGGGAATTTGGTCACAGCAATCGCCTGAGCCTTGCAGAGAGGAGGCCACCCTCTCCCACCTGCCACAGGATGTTTTCTCACCTAGTCCCACCACACAGAGCTACGCAGATGTTTGCTCTGTTCCCTGACTTGGGCTGAAACAAAAGATGGAGCACCTCCCCACTGCAGCCCCGGTAACTCCAGTCCCACCAAAACCTTGCCCCACATCCATTTGTGGCTGAGGTTGGTGCAGAGCCCATTGATCTCCCGGGGCTGGCAGCCTTGCAAGCTCCTTTTGGGTTGCAGCCAGGTCTCTGGGGACTTCACCTTATCTCCACTGAAATCAGGGGCAAAAAGGTTACTGGCTTCCAAGGCATGAAAGCAGAGCTGGGGTCAGGAACCTCCGCAACACCACAGCTTTTTACACGTGAGGTTTCAAACAACACATAATGCCAGGAATATTATCACTCATTCTCATCTAATTTTTCTAGATTGATTCTGAATTCTTTTCTCATGCAAAACCTTTTTGTTAGTGACTGCAATATCTTTAATAGTTTTTTTTTTTTTAATACACAGGTTGCTCTTTAAATAGAATCCAAGATTACTTCTTTCTAAAGTATTACCAAAACAATGACCAGTCTTCATTAATGAAAACACATTAAAATAACAAATTCCACCAAAATCTAATTATAGTTTGTATAAAGTGTTCCACTTAAAAAAAAAATAATTAAAATATATTCATTTTTTTGCACAATCTTATGTTTGAAACATCTCATATAAAAAACCACTGTCATTTGCTTGATTTTAAGCATTTTCCAATTAATCAGCTCTCAGCTACCCTGACAAGGAGTGGTGTGTATCACATGTCATTACAAAACATCCAGATATACTTCATGTAAAGCAGAAAAGTCTCTTTTTTGCTGGGCTGGAAGGATGTGGAATCACCTCATCCAAAACAGGGCATAAAACCTGTGTCTTGTTATTTTCTGGGATAGCAATGGTATTTGGTTGAGTAGGTCAGTGATGCCAATCAAGATGGTTGCCTCTAGCATCTACCACAGCCTTTCTTCTTGCTTAAAGCACAAGAAACAAAACCAGAAAGGGTTCAAAACCAGATCTCACTTGAAAGTCAGTGAGGGACAGTCTCTGACACAGAATTTCTGAAAGTGTCTCATTATTTCAGATATGTGACAGTAGTGTGATATTCAGCACA
Organism: Corythornis vintsioides; assembly: GCA_025447755.1. Lineage (NCBI taxonomy): Eukaryota > Metazoa > Chordata > Aves > Coraciiformes > Alcedinidae > Corythornis > Corythornis vintsioides. Next base: position 10,763 of record JAOEGS010017328.1, on the reverse strand, counting down.
AGTGCAAGCGAAAATTCCAGGCTTCTTTTATGGCAAAATCCAACCAGTTCTTAAGGATGGATGGAATGAAATAGCATTTCCTCTTCACACAAAAACCTCCCAACCTTTGTTCACAGTTCTAGATAGATGGCTTGCTTAAAGAACCACAGTAGGGAAGAACCTCTGCAAGTTTTACAGATTCTAGATACATAGGGAGGCTTTACTTTGCACAGGCTTGTCAACTGTGCCACCTGCCCAACCATATAGGTGAGAAACAATAAAGATATGAACCTCTGCCTCTGAGTCCCTGTCATACTTGAACTGCTCCACCACAAGCCAAATCTCAATAAACACTGAAATGTCACCACCAGTAAACAAAAATGGTTCTTTTTTTTCACACTGAGAAAGAGCAAGCAGGTGGTACACTTGCTCAGCTACAAAGCAATCAACTTCAATAGCAGACTGAATTTTCACACAGGAAAAAACCTAATGTTTAAAATAATCAAGGATCAGTGAAATTCACTAGGGAAGTGGAAGCATTTTAAGATCCCACAGGTCTGAGGCTTCTCTCTGTTACCTGGAACAGAACAATTGAATCTGATGCCATAAATTTAAAATCAACTCTATCAGTTAATCCAGGAAGACACCAAAGGAAGGTCCTTATGCCATGTGAGTTATGACAGAAGGAAAGACAAAACCAGATCAGTGGTAAATTTGGCATCCTTTCACCCTCTCCTCTCACCTCTAGTTCCTTCATACAAAGAAGAAATAAAGCAAATACTGTAGGATGAAGGCTGAAGACTGATCTTAGAATACAGAATAGAATAATTTGAGTGATGTATCTCTTGCTGAGTGATTTACCTGCAGAGGTAAAGGTATGAAAATCCCTTGACAAAAATCAGTGGCATCTTTCAGGGGCCTTCCCATTGCAGAGAAGGAAATCAAGTTAATGTATCATTATATTAGGGGGAAAAGTTGTTGAACTTATACTGTCTTTCTCTAAAATGATGGCATACCAAAATCAGAGATGGAGAAAGGGGGCCTGTAGTTAAGAGTTCACAGTGCTGTTTTGAACAAAGATTTCAGGATTTCCTACCCTGAGGGGAAAATGGCTTTTCATTTTATTACTCTCTGTCATCATTCTGTTTAACATGAGACACTCATACTTGCAGAAAATTCCAATTACTGCTTGAAAAAAGAAACCAGATACCAAGAGCAAGATCCCGAACAGCTTGCTGAGACCCAAACAGGTCTAAGCATCATCCAACCTGCAAGCTCAGTACAGAAAAGCGTGTGCAAGACATGTGAGAGTCATAAACAGCCAAGGACAGTTTTTTTGAGAACTGAAAAAATTTTCCCCAAGAACAATTCCTGATAAGGGATATCTTAACCGGCAGTCATCGGAACAAACACAAATACAGGAAGATGGAACAAAAAGGGTTTGGATTTAGATAACCTTTGAGCAACTGCTAGCAGCAACATCAGAAGTACCAACAACTCCTTTTTGCACTGATGCCACAACACCTACAGAAATGCCCAGCCATGGGGCTGTAAAAGCAAAGCTAATCTTCAAAACTGATTTTGTCAGTGATACTGTCTCACTGCAAAAATGCAGCAGTTGCAATGAGAGAAAGAAAGGCTTTAAACCACACTCCTAAAAATAAACTGTCCTATAATGTCTGACACTTTTAAAACTGAACACAACCAAGCGAGGTGCATGTTCTGATTAAATTTTCATATCCACAGATGCTACAACTATTGCTGGGTTCTTTAATTAAGCTATCTAACTTTCAATTATCTTTGGTATTTTTTTTAATGTATATGTTTACAAAACCTTTTAATTCCTCAGTACACATGTGAACATCTGTATTACATAGTCACAATGACAATGAGGTTTGTTAACATATATATATATACCCCATACATATACATATTTCTGCATCCTATTTTTGTTCCTCAGAAAAATATGAAGCTATGATAAATCTTGTATGAAGCTCTCACTGGACCTATCAACCTTCCAGCAGCACAAATGTATGATGAATATCCAACACCAGGAAACACCAGGACCTTACGACAAATGTTTCAGGCAGATCACAATAAGTGGAGTGAGTGTAATTACTCAAACGAAGCTTCTTCCATAAACATTTCAGGTTTTAGCATTTAGCTGAATAATTTACCATGACGGAAAAAGTGAGAACAGTATTAAGTTTAGCTGTGCTGAGAAAATAATTTTGGGGTTTTTAAGGGGTATCTCACACAGCAAACTCTTGACAGACACAACTAATAAGCTGTTGAGTTTTGTACTTCTAATATTTCAACAGTATTTATTTTGAGCCCAGAGCACAACAGTATCAATGAAATTATTATGCAAAACTCACTAGGGGGAGGATAAATTGTGGTATAGAAGGTGCACGAAGGTGGAAAGTGACTAAGACAATACACATCTCCATCCTCTGTTTTTTTATCATTTTCAGTATTTGTAATATATGCATCTGACATCTCACACCATTTATTTCATAACTGTCTGAGGCCTTTTTAAAACTACTCACCCCTGAGCGGCATATAATAAACGAGGTGACAAGTTACAATCTAAGGAGAAAACTGGAGATTAATTTATACAAAGACGTTGTAAATTAACTATCTTCTATTCCTATACTAGTAAAGCTTCATGAAGGCTAGGGACAGACATAAAAATAGATTTTGTCTTAAATATAATTTTAAAAAGTATAAATCCTAATGGAAATTACTGAATGAAGATGTATTATGAATCAATGCAGTACCTCAATGAGAGCACTTTGCACTGCTAGGAGGAAGACATACATTTCAGTAATGGCTGCCTTGGACAGGGGACAGGTGCTGTGGACAGGTCATGTCCAGGACAACTTTCTCTGTGGAATGGTGTCTCCTTGCTTTTTTTTTTTTTTTTTCTTTAGCTTACAGTGCAATAGCTGAGCTATGATGGACCTTGATAAATACTTACATTGCTCTAGCACCCAAATATTGCAGAAGGGGTACATTCTTCTGTGCACAGAGATGCAAACAGCTGCTGTCTTGAAAAGCTTACAACTGAACAATGTAAGACAGAGCTGCAAGCAACCCAATACCAAGCACTTTACATCTGAAAACATGCAGTCCTCCTGGGCTGACCTTCCCTATTTGTAACAACCTTGCTTCATGCTGTCTTCTCCAAAGCAATCTCCTTGAGCTGCATAACCCACTAGCACAACAGAAAGGCTATCAACCTTCCTACAGGACAGAAGAGAAAATGTCAATTCTTCCAAAAAGCAAAGATAAAAGGAGGAATAAATCTGGTGTTTTGTGGAATTAAACAGATGAAGAAGGAGCACATACAATGCTGATGTAAACCATCATTCCACCTGGGCTGCTCCAAGGTGAAAGCACAGCATGAAGAAAGCTCTGAGAAAATAAAAGAGAGGAAAGAAGAGGAAGAAACTGGGTGGGAAACTTTCCCATCCAAGGATTGTTAGATGTAGAGGGAAGCTCAGAGGGCTTCAAGAAGACTTTGTTGAAAGAAGAGGAAGATTTTGGAAGAGGCTGATTTTGGAGCTTGCTGATCTGTGCCTGTGACCTTACCACCAGCTTGGGGATGATGGCCCCCAGAGAAGCCAGCTCAAGCTGAAACCAGGCAGCAGCCTAGGAGAGTATGCTGAGCTGAAACTGTGGCAGTGAGTCCTCAGCCTGCAAGAGGGAGGCAAGAGGAAAACCCGCAAGAAAAGACATGGTGGTTCAAGGAACCTTTTTATGAGGGTATTTAGTCTTTAAACTAGATATCGTGGCTTACTTGAGGGCTTGTCTGAGACCCTGCTGAAGCACCAAAGCTCCTAGGCTGCTGAACCTGCCCAGTGGCTCAGAGAGGAACACTGAACGACAGCGACAGTAATAAGCTGTGACATTTAAGTCAGGAAATCTCAAATTCCCATCTTGCTTCTCTGTCTCCTTCCTACCACCAGGAGCTACACGCTCCATTTCACTCCCTTCCTTTATAAATGGAGAAGTTAATCTGTCTCATCAGAGCATCTAAAAGGACTGCTCAAAACTTGGGAAGATAGATGAAAAGCACAGTATTGCAAGACTCAACTGTCCTGCTACGGACCTCAATGCTAGGCTGCCTGCAAACATGTTTTGAAAAACACAGTTCCAATTATTTCTCAAATCACACAGACTTAATCCTACTTCTTCTCACATGTACCCTTAATAGCCTTGATCTCACCAAAGAAGCTGCTAACGTAAATGATGCCTCACTGTAACTTAATTACCTCCAATTTAGGTGGGTACAGGAACAGAAAGTACCTTTCTTGATTCCCATCTGTTCCTTGTAACTAACCAAAGGAGTGTTCCCCAGAGCTCTGTCTCTGAAAGCCAGCATGAAGAAAAAAAAAAAAAAAAAAAGATGGTAGGAAGAAAGAAAAGGGGAGAAAAAAGAAATATTTTATTGAATTTTGGCAGTATGCAGGTTAATAAAACACCCACAGAGAGCACAGAGCAATAGAGAAAGGGAATGAAGGGAGGGAGGGCTAATATCAATAAAGCCTATCCAGAGGCACTGGTGGAGTGAAAGTACTCATGATTTCAAAAGAAACCTGCTATAAAAATGATTTTCACTTGTTGCTTTAGCTGAGGTTTAGAATTCACAAAAACCAGAAATGTCCTAAGCAGAGGGTGGCTTAAAAGCAGGAAGATAAAAAATCTGTTGCTGAAACACACATCACCTTCAGCTTTCCAATACCCCTTGCTGGTCCTAACCTCACAAGACAGTCACCATACTAGTACCTTATTGTTTAATTATATGACAGACAACAACGCAGTACCTGAAATCACCCATTAAACCTTGACAAACACTGGCTTAGCTATGATATTCCCTTTGTGAAATAGCAAATATGTGAAAACCAACTTTTGCCCAACTAAGTTTTTAATGGCATCCCTGTTACAACAGCCTTCTCAATCCAGCTGTCCCTTTCACTAATATGCACCAGTAAAATAGCTCCCGGGAGAGTTTCTGGGAGATTGCCAGCATTTACTTAACGACACATCATGAACTCTGGCCTCAACTTCCATTAACATTCAGTCTATGTTTCTACCATTAATTTAAGAGCATCAGGAGTAGGAATAAATAGGAAGACAACAAGCAGCTAGAGCATCCAGCCTGAGGTGCTCTAGCAGACAGCGCTGCTTCTGTAGCCCACAGGGAACATTTACAACAGTTTTTCACATTTTTGTTCCCTACCTGCCATTTCCAGTGTGTTACTGGTTCAACCAGCTTTAGTTTTCCAATTAGGAAAGTCCAGAATTAAAAAAACCCACAAACCAACCAAACAAAAAAAAAACCCAAAAACACACAATAAAAACCCCAACCCAGCAACAAACCAAAAAAACAACAAATATCAATCATGAAAAGGACCAAATGTCTCTAAGGTGAATCTTTTTCCATCACACCCCTCTTGCTTGGATGAGTTTTAGGTTGGAGGAAAGCACTGTCTGGAGCCTCCTTCCCTCCGTCGTGCTTGGCCAGGACAGGCAGAGCCTCTTCCCTCCTGGTGGCACTGCCCTGCGGCTGGTAGCCTGCACACACAGGGCAGAGCAGCTGCTGTGGGGAAAAAACAGCTGCTGCAGAGAGCTAGCAGCAAAGCAACTGCTGATATAGATGGAGATGGGGTAAGTGTTGCAGGAGATTCACTCCCACAGTACCAATAGTAAATATCAAAATAGCAAGCTAAAAAACAAACACGCAAAACAACAACAACAACAAAGCTGGGATAAATGTTCTTCCAGCACTGCATGAACATTTAATTTAGGGAAGGTCACTCCAAAGTGCAGCTTGCAGGCTTCAGGCCACAACTTCTCACTGGGATGAATTTTCCACAGGGCAGGATAAGAGCATCACCTGTTCCTTCATTACCCTGCCTACAGCTCACACAGCTCCCTCTGACAGGAGTATCTTCACCTACCACCACCCTGTGAGCTAGGCAGGTGCCCTCACACAGTGCTTCCACCTAATGCAAGGAAGGCAGGAGCCAGCTTTGAACATGCCTCCCTGTGCTGTTTAGTCATGGCCAGCCCATGGTGACATATACCATAAAATGGAATCTGGAGTGTACCACTTAACTGTGAAATCTGTAAGATACTGGATTTATATGGTGTCTGCAGAGTATATTAGATCATCATCATTATCACCACCATGTCTTTTCAAGACAGCCATAATTATTCAGGCTGTTATTCTATCTCACCGGTGCTTTTGAAAAACTATTTAATATTAGCAAACCCTCACTAAAAGCAATGTTTTGGTTGAGGGACTAATCTTCATTATCAGTATACAGCCATACCTGGTCTTATCTATATTACCAATTCCCTGCTGATGGAGTGGATTCATTAACAACACAATCTCTGGTGACTGAAATGAAGTCTCATTCTTCGTATCACTGGTGCCTTGCTGTTTGCTTTTCCTTCACAGTATGCACACAAGTAATTAACTTACTATGCTCCGCTAGCTCCTGACACATTACCTTGGCATAGAAAAATTCACCAGCAGGTAGTTAAGCATGCAAAATATTTTCAGTCAAATGAACTTCATAACAAAGCACTACTTAGGAGAAATGCAGCTCCTTCTGATACAATACCCACATACACCCTACTGTCCATACCAACAGGAGCTTCTTGAGTGGCAAGTAAAAAAATGCATCATTTTTAATACTTTTGCTCCATATGTGGAAGTTTAGGTTAAAAAGTGGTGAGCAGTAAAGATGTTCACTGAAAGGATGAGCGTGGAGACCAACCTGAATGGCTCTCATGAAAATCTGATGTAACAAGGACAGACACAAGATCCACATAGCAGTAAGCAAAATAAGAGAAAAAGGGCAAAGTAAAGAGAGGATTGACTTCAATGCAGCATTACAGAGATTACTGGTGTCTGGAAGTACAGAAAAAACAGTGCATTTCAATTTTAATATTATATTTTATTTTTTTTTTAAATAGGTTATATTACTATTTTAAGCATAGAGTGCTTTTAAGACTGGAGTTCAATAAAGACCCATTCACAGCATTATTAATCCCAACTTTGACCTTTCATGACAAATTCTTTCTCAGAAATGCCTGTGTTGACCTAAACCACTGGAAATTGTGATCCTGAAGTTTCCTTCTACACAAAGAAAAATTCTTCTTAAGTCCTGGAAAATGAAACTTTTCTTTTTCTCATTCTTTTTCCCTAGAAGACATTTGTCCCTTTTTCTTTCATGTGCCACAAGGCATGTATCTTTGCCAAACGCAAGACTGTTGTTTCAACTCATTCAGTCACAGAAGTTAGTTCCTCATGTTCCATTGCAGCAATTTTTACTTGTGACAAAGAAAGAGATCTGCAGAGGATAGAATTCACCATGATGTGTGTATATCATTTTCCTCTATTCTTGCACTGCTTTCAACTTGGCTCATTTAAATATAGCTCCTGTCATACCCATCATTTTCAGTTCACCTGTTATGCAGAACCACACACTCCACCTCCAACAGAGAAGTCTGTCTTGGCAGCATAGTTTATACCCATTCTCTAATCCAGGTCTGAAATCCTTATCCATTTACAAACTAGATGCTCCTTAAACTGTATTTCCATTTGCTTGACAGGCATATTAATTCACAGAGTAGAAACCAGGTTTTGCTAATTTTAATTTTCTTCAAAAATCAACTACTTCACTTAACCACCATTATCCTTGATAGTTACACAGGTCTGTGAACAGATCACTACATCAAGGAAAACCTTGTTACATCTCCAAAAGGCTGTTGAAACTCACTACGTTGAAGGTAAATGAACCTCAGGTTTTGTAAGGTTTTCCACCCTTACAGTATCAACAGAAAGAGATTTTCATGCCAGAAGAAACAGTTGGGTAACACTTACTGCCATGATGAACACAAGTCATTCCACTTCATAGTTACCTCTCTATAAAGCCTTAAAAAGAGTTTTTACCTCATTCAGAAAGGTATTCAGCATTAAAGAAATGAAGACTTCAAAAGTTACTATGAGGTTTTTTTCTTTTAAAAGATTGTTTCAGTGCGTAATTGCTCCCCAAATTTCAATTGCAGCTTACTTCTAATGCTGTTCCACCACACAGTTGAACTTGACTGTATTCCTGTGTTATCTATTATTTTACATTGAAGACAAGAGTTTTTTAAGAAGCAGACTGACTTGCTGGTTTGGTTTTACTGATAGTAATTTCAATCCATGACTGGAATTTCTTGCCAGTACAAACCTATAGGAATGGGTTAAGAGCATTTTGAGCATTAGAAGGTAATCACAGAAGCAAAGCTTGAGAACAAGGACCAAAATAAGTTATTAAATACAACCTTCTTGATTATAGAGTATGTCTTAGGTAATTTAATGCCTTTATTAAAGCTGTAGTTGGTGGACTTGAGAAGCTGCAGTCTTAGTCTCCTGAAAATGAATTATGTCTGTTTTTAAACTAGAAATTTTCCAGGCTCTGTGGCTTCAGAGGAAAATTTGAAAGACAAAAGAAGAAAGTCCAGAAGCCAGAAGGCAAACAAGAACCTTAAAATTACTATATTTTTTCAGCCTCTCCTGATTTGTTTTGGTTGGTCTCATTACTTTTGAGCAACTGATCCTGGCAGTACTCCAGAGTACCTGAGTTATTGACAAATGCCAAACAGAATCTAATGCCAGGGGAAATAACAAATGAAACCAAAACCATCAATACCAGCAGCTGGGCTAATACACACAATCCCCACAGGTGCCCAAATGCCAGCCACCAAATGCTCTGAGCACTCGGCTCAGAGCCACTTCCATTGTCTTTATAAAAAAAGGGTGAAAAACTGCAGACTATTTCCTTCAGGATGCTTTTATTCTAGATGTCACCCATATACTTCATACTCCCTAGTAAGGAAAGTGGTGGAGTTTTTTTTTGTAAAATTGGATTTATTTGGATCATTCCCAGGCCTGTTTTCAATGAATACTTTAGATTCACATATAGCACTCTCATTTCTCCTTTGGATGTGATGTGTCCTGTACAAGTACCTGCTCTCAGAAACACAATCTGGTGTGCACATTTTGAGTGGACAACATAATTTTCTCGGGCATAGAAGTTCATGCAAAATACTAAGATTTTGTAAGAGTTGCACCACTTTTTTTTTTGTCTTTTTAACTATCAGTGACTGATGCTAGCTGACTTTTACACACATAATACACCTTCTGGTCTCGCTGGTATTGTCAGGTTTTCATAGCAGCAGAAAAGAAAGTAGGGTTATTCTGAAATGAATTCTGGATGCAACCAATTATAACTCCACTAACACAGAGAAGCTAGTAAATCATTAATAGAAGTTTATTAATTTAGTAGTTACTGAGACACATCTTATTGATCTTCTTTACTCACACTCAGCCTCTAGAGTTTGCCTCATGGCTCCAGTTTATGGTTCGATTAAGTGGTTCAGAGAATCCTTGCATATTTCAGTGTGCACATCATGTAGCATAATGCTCCTGGTATGACAACTTGCAAACTAAGCACTGGATTTAACACCCTAGAAGAGACTCCAGTTTTACTTAACCAGGGAAGCCTGCAAAAATGCTCAAAGCTCACAGCCTAGAGCTTTGCTGCGAGATGCATGGCACTAACTCAGCTGACAAGGGTCTCATACCCAGCTTTAGTTTGCTTGTGTTTGTGACACAATATCGGTTAGCTAGCAATTAGTTTCCATTTTCAGCATTCACATGTTTTTGTGAATGTTTCTTTTTATAGGGTCTGATTTGTCAAAGTACTTAAGCACATGCTTTACTTTAAATAGCTGAATAATCCAGTGTCTTTTCAGCAAATGTTTAATTGTGTGAATAGTTCCAGTTCAAGGGCTCCTCATATCTTGGACACTGAGCACTCACTTATGTGCTCTATTCATTGCACAGATATAATATTATTCATGGGCTTCACATTATGCATTTACTTAAGTGCTTCGCTACACAAGGTCCTTAAGCAAATATGCCACAGTCAGAGTTTATTTAATAATGTTTCTACAAAATCAGTTCTAAACTGTCAAGCATTTTAAATAACAAACCAAAATAACCATAGGATTTGCTGCAATTTATTACCTATCTATACCTTGGTTTAGCACCAACTACAATTGTGGCGACATGGTTCAGTAAAGCATTAGGATTATTTTTACTCCACCCATTACACTCATTACAGAAGTGTTTGCTCCTTAAATGGAAAACGAGTGGTTGTTTTTTTTTTGTTGGGTTTTTTGTTTGTTTGGTTTTGGGGTTTTTTTTAAATAAAATTATCCTGTGTTTAAACTACCTCTGTAGAGCTTCTCCCCATAGCCTGAGTCAGGCAGAGTCATCATTGTCAGGAGTTGCAGCCAGAGCTACATCAGGAAGGGGAAGGGGCCTCTTTGGATAATTTCCCTTTCTCCATTTACAGTATCACCAGTTCCATCATGTGTTTCAGTCTCCAAATAATGGTATTTGATGACAAAAATATGTCCCAAGTATTCTGGGGGCCTCTTCATATTACTCTGTTTTTCTTCTCAGTCATAAAGAAATACTTGGAACAGACTTTCAAGTTCCTCTCTTATAACCACTGCTGCAATTTTTACATGGAAGATGATTAATTTTCCTCTTATTAGACAACTCCAGCAGCTGTGGCTTTAAGAAAAACACCAAGTACTGTGAGACTAACAATAAAACTATCAGAGCTGGCAGTATATCTTTATCTGATGCAGCTATTTCTGAGCTTATGGAAGCATTAGCTGTTTTAAATACCTGTGTCTTCCCAGCCACA
>JAOEGS010017326.1:44502-60543 GCA_025447755.1 Corythornis vintsioides | reverse complement strand
ATTCAATCTGCCAGTCTTTTGAAATCTTTACTGAAGAGTACTGTAATCCCCTCAAATCAATGGGACAATGGGTGAGGTTGTTTTAATTTTTTTTAAGTGGTAAGGTATGTTTTGTGTTCATCATAAAAAGATCCAAAACCTCTAGATTCTAATTTCTATTTAAGTCACTTTTTGTACAATAACTTTACAAAAAAATCCTTGGGCTAAAGCTGGAAAATATCCTTCCTACATACTGAAGGGCTTCTTCTACCCAGGTACACTCGGCCATCACTATCCTCTAAGCTGCATTATAGGTGCACAGTGTACGACAAAACAGATGGGAATTCCTGAGTCATGAGGATCAAGACCATGGTAATATCTCCATCTGAGGCACTTCCTTCCCTTGACACCTGCTCAGGTTCATACCTTGAGGTCCTGCTCCATGCTGCGCAAGAGCTCGCCGTCAATCTCGCCAGTCTGGGCATAGCGGAGCCTTTTGCGCTCGGCCTTGCGCAGCCGGTACTGAAGGATCCGGCAGTTCTTGTTTGCTCGCTCCAGTTCGTGGCGCATTTCTTGAAGCTGACAAGCATCCTCCTCAAAGAAACTGTCCCTCATCTCGTCCATCTCTGTCCTCAGCTCATCTATCTCATTCTGCCACCAGGGTGAGAAGGGGACAGGGATGCAACAGGTGGGTCAAAAGCACAAATACCAGCACGTATAAGGGAAAGCAGGCAAAATGGAGCTCTTCCCTGCAGGGACACCAGCTAAATACAACCCAGCTCCTTAAAAACTCCACAACGAAGCAGAGAAGTGCCACTGCCTGCACACCCCACTGCAGGGCCATCTTAACTCTACCTCCAGCTCTAGTGCTGCGGGAGAGGGAGGCAGGGAAGCCCCCACCCCCGAAGCGGGAGGGGTACCCCGCCCTGGCTTCCACCCCACGCTCCCCCCACTACCGTTGCCCCTCACCTTGAGGCTCTCGTTCTCCTCCCGCAGCTTCTCCATCTCTTCCTGCATCTCCTCCTGCAGTTGCGGGCTCAGAGCACCCTCGGGGGTGCCGCTCCTGGCGTCGCCGCTCGCGTCGTCCTGCCGCATCCCCTCCGCCCCGGCCGCCGCCATGGCAGAGGGTGAGGAGGCGGAGGCGGTCGGGGGAGGCTCGGCCGGGGCGGCGGCCGCAGAGGAGGAGGAGGCGGAGGAAGTGCTGCCGCTGCTGCTGTGGTTGCTGCCCTTGGTTTGCATCTGGGCGGCCGCCGCCAGCCCCTTCCTGAGGTGGAACTGGATAAGCTCACTTTGCAGGCATCCCTCCTTCCAGTACCCGCCACCGCTGCCCGCCACCCCACGGACCTTCCCCGCACCCGAGGAAGATGGAGGAGCCGGGGCCACCTCCCCCGCGCCCTTCAGCGGAGACCGCCCCGCTTTCCCCCGCCAGCTCTTGGGCGGCGGCGGTGCAGGCTGCGGCGCCACCGCCCCCTCCCGCTCCTCCCCGCCGCCGCCGCCTCCTGCAGGGGACGCCTCCTCTGCGGCCCGCGGCGCGGCGGACTCGGTGGAACGCGGCTGCTCCTCGGCGGCGACTTTCCCGCCGGTGGCGGCGGGCGGTGTTTCAGCACCGGCGCCGGGCTGGACAGCTCCCGGAGGCCCCGCGCCTCGCGGCGGCTTTTCGGCGGAGCGGCCGCGGGCGGCTCTGGGGGCCTGAGCGGGCTGCGGCCGCGCCGAGGCGGCCTTGACAGCGGCGGCCGGGACGCGGGAGGCGGTGGCGGCGGGCGGCGGGCGCGGGGGGTTATCGCGGGCCCTGGTCGGGGAGGAGGCTCGTTGCTGCTTCCTGCCGCTGCTACCCTCGGGATGGAGGCGAGGCTCGGCGGCGGCGCCCCCTGCAGGCGGCTGGCTCATGGCGGCGGCTATCTCGGAGAGACGTCCATCACCGGCGGCGTCCTCCGCCTCCTTCGCCGCCACCGCCCCGAGAGCTGGGGGAGGAGAAGCGGAGAAAACGGTCGGAGTCGGGACGGGGAGGGCGGCCCGGGGGCGGCGAGGAGAAGGGCTTTCTGACAATGCCGGCGGCCAGCGTGCCCGCTCATAGCCACTGCTACCGGACCCTCCCCCGCGTCCTGGGGGCACCTGCCGGTAACAAGTCGGCCGAGGAAGAAGCACAGCGTCAGTCCGGAGGGGTTTTCGGGAAAGAATTCCCACTGTACGGCCGAGGCTGAGATCAGTTCCCGCTCCACTTGCATCTAGGGGCAATTTCTCCACTCCGATACCCAGCCTTTCCCCTCCGGGATGGCACATCACAGTTAAATTTCTACCCAGACACATCATTTCTTCGCACTTGTCCTAGCTGACAAGCTGAGTACCAGTCTGAGTTGTACTGCACCTGTCTGCTCCTCAAAGGCCTCTTCCAGGTGTCTGTCACAATGGAGTGGGGAAAGGCTATAGAGAAAGCTGCACACGTGGAAGCAATAACAGATTGCCCTGTTGAAAGGGGTAGAGCCTCTTTCAGGACACAGTTAGGCCTCCAAAACTCAGGGATTGAGGGCTATAAGGGGCTCTTCAATCAGCTTCTAAACCCAGGTTTGTCCCAGTTTGTTTTTCAGAGCCATTGTCAAGACTTAAGACTGATTGTAACTGGTTATGTTGGCACCAGACTGAGGCATAATCACTTCACCAGATATTTAAAACAGAGAAAGCAAGGAACACACCCTCACCCAGTATATATGGTATTTGCCAGAGGCTGCTCAAATGGCCACTTTCCCCCATAGTGACAAAATGAGTTTTCATAGCCACAACAGATTGTTAAAAAGATCTATTAAAACCCATACCATCCCGCTAATGTTCCTTAATACATTCTGAAAACAATGGCTATGATCCCCAAACTGTTTTCACAAGCCTTTATTCAACCACCCTTAAAGAGGGAAAACAAAAGTAGAAAAAACAGCATTCCTAACACAGTCTAAGGATTCTCTCCTAGAACATGGTTTAACCATTTCCTACTAGGACAGAAAATAAATAAAGAAACATGACTAGGCAAAGTCAATGTAGACATTATATCATACCCTGACAACTGGTTTACTCCCTGGAATATACTAGACAATGAGACTGTGCTTGCTCTCACTGGAAGGAGCACGATGTTTCCTCTCAAATGCACTGTCATTATCAGCCTGATTTTAACCAATACACTGGAAATTTATGCTACAAAGAACACAATTTGGCAGAAACTTCCCAGGCATTAATTAGGAAAAAAGGAGCATGGGAGTGTAAACCTATTAAAACTTACATTTGTATCACAATACTTTATAAAAGATTTGCTTTGCATGTCTATTCATCACAAGTAGAATTCCTACTGTACTGTTATTCAGAGCTGTACAGGTACAAAATGCCACTCTTGTAATCCTAACCTAAGGAAAACTGCAAAAAGCCGGGACTCTGCTTAGCTCTTGTATCTTACTCATTACTCCGTCTTTTACCTACTGTTCAAAATTAAGTTAAAAATAATAGCCGGGAACCCTATACCGGGATCATTTCGGGAAGTTTCACTGCAGCAAAGTCATGAGGCTCAGATGCGATCTGCCGGGAACACAACCTGCACCGTGAATGCCCCCAATTCCAGGACCGGCTACCGCCTACGGTTCAGTTGGCAGATTTTTTTTATTTTTTTTTTTTAACTAGCACAACGAAAGCCCCATTTGAGCCCGAGTCCGAAATCTCCATCCTCACAAAACTCTGCCTCACAACCTCCCCACCAAGAGGCAAATCCACGTGGCAACAGGACGTGGCATCTCCGCAGGTTTTTACCTTCGGGAACAGCTGCCCGGGCGGATAAAAAAAAAAAAAAAAAAAGTAAATAAACGGCTGTGACAAAAGGGAAAAGTCCAGTGGCTCCACCCGCCGGCGTGAGGAACTCCCCTTCCCGGGGCTTCAGGCAGGGTTTACCCACGACCCCGGCTCTCCTGAACGCCTCTCCCTCTCCGAGGTGCCGATTCGCAAACGCGGCTTAAGGTTTGGGAGCGCTTCTGCCTTTTGTCGAGGCATTAAAGGCGCTAGAGGATTTTCGCTGGTCCTCCTTTGTACCTGAATCCCGAGTAACATCTTTTTGGAGATAAAAGAAAGGCTTCGATCTAAAGCAACCGCATTACTCACCACCACTTTCTTTGCTGCCGGGCTGGCGAAATGCATGCACAGAGAAGGGCAACCGCACACGAGGTACCCGTCGCTACCAGAGCATCTCAGGAAAATGAGGCAATATTCATGAGCTGACCTCACTGGGCCAGGGAGAGGGAAAGGGGGGGAGGGGGGAAAGCAGCGAAGGGAAGAGAAAAGATTAAACGGCAAGAACCCCGCCCAGGCCTGAAGGCTGAGTTGCGTCCCCTTATCTGTCTGCACATGGTGGAATAGGATTACAGCGCAAATGGGGGAAGGAGCAGGCTGAATGCAAAGGATGCGCCCGCTTTCCCTTCCTAATGCATCCCGGCAATCGATTGTGAACAATTATTTATTCCCCTCTTCAGGGGAGCCTGCTCTGACCAGGCGGGGATACCGGGTGCATTCTCCATCAGCAGCGGGACGGTGACGGGATTTTCCTTTGTTCGCTGCCTTCGGCTGTGCTGGCAGCGCGGAGGGTCCTTGCAGCGCCCCGCGGCAGCGCCCGCCACGGCCCGCATGGGAAGAGACAAAGGCAACCCCCCTCCGCTCTACTGAGGACCGGCCCGTAGTGTTATTTATTCGCGTGGATACGGGGACTAACGGTCCATTGACCGTTTACTCATATCGTGGGCAAACCCCAGAAGCAGTCATTTGTTTTACCTGTTTATTTTATCGTAAGGTGAATGTATCTCTGCTCCGAAGCACCTTAGAAGGCTTTTAATACTTCTCTCTTGAAGTGTCTCCCAATGACAGACAAAGAAAAGCAGAGAAAGGCTTTCCCTCCTTCCCCCTCCCTTTCCCTGCCCTCCCAGGAGGGAGTTTCCATCTGAGAGCTGTGAGTGGGAGTGTCCTAGACCCACCTGTATCTGTGTGTCTGCATGAACAGACGGCACGAACTGGTCGGAGGAAGTAGTGGTCGGGTTGGGATCCTTCTCACACCCCCTGCAGCCCCTGGCAGGTCCCGGTGAGATGCTGAGCTTGGCCCCAGACCCCGAAAATGTTTCTGCGGCAGCAGAGAAGGGGGACCCGGCACGGCTCTTTGCTCCAGCCGGAGGAGAGACTGGATTATCTGGGTTGGAAATTCCTCCCGAGGGGTAATTAATTGAGGGATTCATGCCCATAGCAATGCCAGCATAAATATACATGCATACAGGTGTATATACAAAATATATATATGCAAATACACTGAATTTATATAGCTATATAAATGTGTGTGCATACACACATTTTGTGAACACACATATAAATCTACATACATATGCATGGGTTTGTACACTGTATGTACATATATATGTACACACATACCTGTGAGGTCCTTGTGCAGCCCTTGGGAGAGGACCAGCTCAGGAAAGACCTGCTGTCCCTTTTCCAGCTGCCCCTGCCCGCCCCACAGTCCTCTCCCCATTTTCTGATATGACAAGCAGGACCCAGTACATCTGAAACAGCATATCCTGGGGATGTGGAAATGTACTCCCCCCATGCAGATGCATATCCTCCAGCCCTGAGCCCAGGGTGTGCATGAAATGGGTATATATAGATGTGATAAATTGATGACAATCCAAAAAAAAAAAAAAAAAAAAAAAAAAAAAGGAATATTTATGCTGAAAAAGAAAAACACAAGGATGATGAAAAGCTGCCTTTTAAATTCAGAATATTGAATTATTTATTAGGCCCTTGAAACTCATCAATATTGACTGCAGTCATATCACCTAAACAGAATAATTGGTTGAAAACAAGAGCAATGAAAATACAAAATATTCTTTTCCATTCTTCTTAGATTTCTCGTCAGGTAGAGCTACGAATTTTTCAGTACCTTTTTGCCTTCAATAGCTAAAAGATTTTCAACTTCAATTTGAGTTATGAATACTTTGTTTTCTAGTCCCAATTATTGATTGTCCATGTAAAGACATTGTTTTATTAAGCCTATGTTTTCATTTATATATTTTCATCATGTATATAGTTTTGCAAGTCATGAAAGGACACTGTACTGAAAGAGGAGGAGAAGAAAAGAGTGAAAAGTTTTCATAATGAGAACAATTGGCTGTTGAAATGAATAATCTCCCCTGGGAAGTAGTGAATTCCAAAACACTAGACACTTTTAAGATTCATCTGGAAAGGATGCTGGGCCATCTCATCTAGATGATGCTTTTTCCGAGAAAGTTTTATCCTTTAGGTCCTTTCCAACCTTCTATTCTATTTCTATTTCTATTCCATTCTATAGCTCTATGAAACTCAAGGAGAGTTTCCATTTTAGTCATATAGGGTTTTTTTTCCTCAATTGAGACTCCCTTTACATAACAACCTAAGAGTAGGACCTAAGCATGACCTCCTAGCTTTCAGTAGAGAATATTTTAATAACAGATTTCAGAAGTGGGTTGGAGAGGACACTTTTCCAGGAGGATGCCTGGGTGGCATGTAATTGCTGTACTTCAGCCACATTGCTTACTCACCTCCTCTGCCCTTTCAAGAATATGCTGGGCTATGCTGGGGCAGAATAAGGAGCTGCTGGAGCGTGCTGTGCTAGTTCATGGTGCTGGCACTGCCCCAGCTGGCACAGGCTGCAGCTTATCTCCCTGCCCAAGGAGATGTGCTGGACACAACTAATTATACACCAGACCAGAGTCCTTTTTCTCTCTCCATGGAAAACTGAAAGTTTTAACTCAGCAATTTCTAATATATTGACTAAAATGGCCCTGATGTCTATTGTACCAAGGAATAATTTGAAAGTATCAATGAATACTTTATAATTGTTCTCCTTTCTTATTTGCTTGGAAGTGGAAGAGCTTTCCAGATGTACTTCATCGCAGAACTGCACAGCAGCAAATCATAAGATTTAAAAATCAAGATTTCTGCATTACTTTTGGTCATGCTCTGGCAGGGGGGCTGGACTCAGTGATCTTCAGAGGTCTTTTCCAACCCTTGACATTCTGTAATTCTGTGACTGTGAAAAAAAGAAAGCTTTTTTTTTTTTTTTTTGAAGAATAACAATTATTTAAAAAAAAAGCAAGGTTGAGAAAAAAAACCAAACAAACCAACAAACAAATCATTTCAAGTTTATACACCCCACCAAATAGAAACATGTTAACAGCACCAGATAGTTAGTTAAAACAGGCATATTTTGACACACATTTGACTAGATTATTATATACAGTCATGGTGTCTCTACTTGTCATGTTTCTTTCTTTTTTCCTCTGCCTCTTCTTTAATGGCTGCTCCTCAGTCAGAGGCATTTATAACATGGCACCTGAGGCTGCACCTTCTGTTCCTCCATGTCCTCATACCCACAGACCCCACCAAGGGGACAGGATACCCCACCAAAGGGACAGAGATACCATCTGCACCTCCCTGACAATTCCTCCTAATGGGAAAAGTAGGTCACAAATTCACAGATTCACAGAATGTTAGGGATTGTAAGGGACCTCTAAAGATCATCTAGTCCAATCCCCCTAACAGAGCAGAATCACCTAGATCAGGTCACACAGATCAGGTCATGCTGCTTCTCAGCACTATGTAAAGGAAACAGCTTCAGCCTTCAAATCTTTAGGGGATATATCCTATATTTCAGTCCAGGAAGTTTGTATTTGTCACACCTGTCTTGGTTTAACCCTTGTATTCCAACACCTGCCTCGTTTCTTCCAGGGGGTGAGGAGGCCCCAAAAATTGAAATTGTAATGAAAATTAGAGGAATCTTTGTCTTTGTCAATAGAGAATAAAACTAGATTAAATGAGGTCTGTTGCTTATTAGACCTCAGTTCTTATAAAATAAAGGTCATTCTATTTTTGCTATCAAACAATTCAATCAGCCTTTCTAAAGGCTTCAGGAAGTTTTATACTCCTGTTTTTTATTCCTACAGCAATCAATTGTACCTATTGTTCAGAGATAATGACAGAACTGAGCATGCCCTGAAACAGGCCAGGGCCACTCAACAATTTCCAATGAAAAAATTACCTCTACCATTCTCTCTCTGTCTCTCCTGGACTTGCTATGTCATGTGTTACTAGAATGGTAAAAAAAATAAAATAAATAAATAATCATTTGGAATTTAAGACATTATTTACACTGAAGTAAGTCTCTCTATACCTCTGTGTTTGCTGTCATTTCTCTTTTTCATATTCAGAGGATAGGGTTATAGGAACCTTGCATAAAACTTACTATGTATGCATATATCTGCATAGTCTATATATTGTATTAGTATCTAAAACTAATTTATTACTTAATGAGGCTAATGAAAGAGGAATAGTACATAAAATTTTGTAGCTATAACTGTAGGAGAGAAAGCCAAAATAATTAATATATCTAGATTTATCAGTCTTGTAATGTCTCTCATAGTATTATATATATAATATAACTCAACAACCTCTCAGGGCAGTCTAGTCCAGTGTCTGACTACTGTGAAAAAAATTTCACTAATGCCCAGTCTAAACCTACACTGATGAAACAGGTGATGAAACACTCTGAATTTTATTAGTTGAGAGGCTTGACAGTACTGTGGGTTGTTTTGGTTTTTGTTTTGTTTGGTTGGTTTGTTTGTTTGTGGGGCTTTTTTGTCTTTTTGTTTGATGGATTTTGTTTGTTTGTTTTGTCTTTATTGCTCATTTAATGTTAATTTATTCTTTATTTCCTCTCTGTTAATTTGGGGTGCTTGTTTTGATAACTTACGGATGTGTAGAGTTGTTTAGGCTGGAGCTGTGTTTTGATACTCTGACTTCCAAGTGGCATCATATTACCATACACGTAAGCTTCCAGATGCAAAATTCAACATGGATTTTCCAAAAGATGGTGTTAGACAATTGATTGCCTTTCCACCTGTGGTGCCTTCTGAATTACTCTCTGCCCTATTGTCATATTCTTACTGATAATATGTATTATTTTGTCTTTAGTCTCTCTGGTAATTATTTACTATAACTTGTATTTCAGAATCAGTGGATTTCTGTACATAGCTAAGTCATTTGTGAGGTTAATGACATTTTCAGAGATAATTCTTGGACTAGGAACTTTTAAAAGTGTTGGCTAATGTATCTCTTTATTCTCCTAAATGCCGGTAAGAGCTCAATATAAGCATTTTTGAAAATAAGTTTTTTCATTTATATGACTTAATGGATTGTGAATATGATGAGCTGACATTTTATTTGTTAATTTACACTGGCAAGGGCTAGGAAAAATCACTGTACTTAGACAAGCTGAAAACGAATAAATCAATAGTGAATCAGATTCTTTGTTCGCCAATTTGTTGGGCTTTCTATTGTGCCTGTTATGCTGTTATCTACATTCTGGATTATTTCCAAGCTTCTTACATAATGTCCTAGTGCTTTTGGAGAAATTAGAGGACTGGCACACATCAAAACAGTAAAATGAGGATATCAGGTGTTCCACCTGGTACATGTGCCTGTAAAAAGCTCTGTAGGTGTGTTAAGAACTACATGTTACAGGTTTATTGTATGTCTTTTGATTCAGGGACCACATTTTTGAAGTGCAAATGAGAAAATTATTTGCCCCAAATATCCTTCCTTATGTACCCTGATATTGCTTTACACAGTTTTGAATGACAGGTAGTGTCGAATGGCTGTGCCTATATCTACAAAAGCTTCTGTGCTCTCTCGGGGCTGCTGGGAGCAGCTCAGTGTATGAATAAGGCCAGAGTCCCTGTTTCTATGGTGACTTCACCTGCACATCACCCCATCAAGCAGCCCCCTCTTCAATGCTATCAATCTGCTGAGGGGGAGGGAGAAGAGGTGGAGGCAAGAAAGAAGCGTTTTCGAGGAGGAGCCTGGGAAATCAGAGTTGGTGTGTTAAAACTGTAGTCTTGATTATAGTTTTGGAGGACTGGATAGTTGAAATAGGAGAGATCTTGTTCCTGCAAAAGCAAGCTCTGGGGTGAGACTGGGCTCCTCTACCCTGATCCCCTCCTTCATGCTTTACATCTCACCAAAGCATAGCAGAGACAAGGTGCTGATAGCCTAATCTTATTTGGAGTCCCAGTGGAGTAATGGTATTCAGCACAGCACATCTACTCTGTCGTAATTCTATTACAAGTGAAAGAACAATCAGGCTTTGTGGAGTAAGGGCTGGGCAGGTGACATTGGAGTCTGGCAACAAGACTCTGGGTCATATTAACATAGCAAAACATAAACCCTGGACAGCTGCTGCTGCTGCCCACAGAGATTCAGAATGTTGCAGGACAAATCAGAGATAATCCTTTATTGATCTGAGGCACCAGAGATGATGATTAAAGGGTAACCTTAAGCTTAAGGTAATGCCTTTGGTTTGGAAAGGGTGTTGCTGAGTGAATTTTTCTCTGTCCCTTTTCTCTGAGTCTGAGTAAGGGGTTAACTCGTTAGCTGTCTCAGTGTCCTGGTTCAAGTTAGAACAGAACAATTATGTTCAGTGATTTTACTTTTCAGCTGAGTCTCTTCTAGCTAACTCTCATAGCAGAATGTTTTGTCAGCCATTGAGAGTTTGAATGCTGAAGTATGAGAGATGCAGACATTAGTACCTGAAGAAAATGAGCAGTTTGACTTAATATGTTTATGTATGAAGGAAAAGGTGCTTCCAAAAAAAAAAAATGACCAAAAAGAAGAAAAACAATTAGATATAGACAGACAACTCACCTTTTTGTTAGTGTTTCACAGCTCTTAGTGAAGAACCTTTTGAAGCTACAACTTGCAACCATTACCACAGCTTTGGCAAAGGTTCAAACTAATTCTTCAAGCAAGTTAAAGCATAACATAAAGTTATATAAAGTCCTTGTAGTCACATCAATTACTCTTTCATTAAATCTGATTCATGCAATTCAGATAATGGTGACGTGCATCTGTGAATTGAAATCAGCACATCTATGACAGCAGAGTTATTTCCATGACTGCCTGGTGAGCACTTCATTGCATAGGTAGTGACCCCTACCAGGGAGTTCTTGCAACCATATAAATCAATACCTCCCTGGGGCAAGAGCCACTGCTAGTCTGCTTCCCAAACAGCAAAATTTAAGTTTCTCCCCTCCAGTATTTCTGAAAATTATGAAAAAGTCATGAATAGTAGACAGGCTCTTGTCTATAACTATATCCATCCCAAGACTCAGATTCACTGGTTGGTTAGTGTTTGGATAGTGACACAGAGATGTGAAATGTATAAAGGCATCATGCCTAGATATGGGTGATAGAGAGTGTCATAGGGATCACAGGAGGATCTTATAGGAAAAATAGAAGTCATAATGATCCAAAGTCTTTCTTTCTGAACCACAGCCTTTTTCTGTACACTATCACATTACCTGGCAGCACAACTTTCATCTTAATGAAAAACAAGCTGAGTTAGTCCTAGTTTGGTACCTAATGTTTATGTTAGTTTAGGTCATTATGCTGACTTCAGGAAAAGAGATGATACCTGATCTAGTATAAAAACTGCTGGGCATGATACTTTTTTACCAAGTTTTGAAAACACCTTTGCTGGTAAAGTTTTGTTTAAAATAGTTCTATAGCACATTGCCACAGTGTTTTTGGTCTGGCACAAGGAGCTCTAAAATTAGAGGTACCCTCTTGTTGCATCCATCTGTAAACAATTGCTGACTGGGAGAGGTATGTAGATTTTGTATTTAAGTGCTAAGACTTGTCTTATGTGCCTATTTGCCAGTGTATGAAACCAAGTTCTAGTTCAGTCTTCTGTTTGGTTTTTTTGTTGCTTTTTTGTTGTTGTTTTGTTGGGTTTTTTTCCAGATATGTATGAGAGTACGAGATTGAAAAGTTATATAGCATCATCTAGTGGCCATATACAAGTTTACAGGAGCCTGCGTTTTCACCTCCCTTACTCGTTCAGATTACCTGGCACCAGTGCTGACTCTAAAGGCAAATGTGAAGTAAATTCCTTATCTCCAGCTGTCATCCTTTGGACTCTAAGAAAAAAAATAAAATAATAGAGCACTGCGTTGGAAGTTGTGTTAGGCTCATGCTGGTTTTATTCACAGTTGTGGAACAAGAATATCAAATACCTTATTACAAGGGTTTTTTTCAGATTACATTAATTCCAGTATATTTCAGTGACTTTCAGTGATTTCAGTATAAGGATGGTAACGTCCCAGGACTGGAGCCTGATGTAGTAATTCAGATTTGACAAAATAAATTATAATGCTTTGAATTTTAATTACTGGTGCAGAGGCAGAGAATCAGAACAGGAATCTTGTCTCCAAGGCTGAGCTTTTAGAATTAGATTAATAAGTAAAAAATGCAACAGAAATCCAGGAGGAAGTCAGAGACTGTTACTTCATGTAAATTAACCTGTAGTGAGGTCTCAGTTAAGAAAAAAAAAAACAAGTTCCTGGGTGACTTAGTCTAGGTGATCCTGCTCTGGCAGGGGGGTTGGACTAGATGATCTTCTAGGTCCCTTCCAACTCCTAATATTCTGTGATTCTATGTACAGGACAACCAGGTGAACCGGCCCAGTCAACATGGGTTTATGAAAGGTAGTCCTTGCTTGACTAACCTGATCTCCTTCTACAACATGGTCACCCACTTAGTGGATGGGGGAAAGGCCATGGATGTTATCTACCTATACTTTAGTAAAGCCTCTGACACCATTTCTCACAGCATTCTCCTGGAGAAATTGGCTGCTTATGGCTTGGATGGGTGTACCCTTTGCTGAGTAAAGAACTGACTGGATGGCTGGGCCCTAAGAGTTGTGGTGAGTTACATCCAGTTGGTGGCTTGTCATAGGTGGTGTTCTCCAAGGCTCAGTACTGGGGCCTGTTCTCTTTAATATCTTTATCAATTATCTGGATTATTCTATAATTATCTGGGGATTGAGGGCACCCTCAGTAAGTTTGCAGACCACATCAAGTTTGGGGGGTGTTGATCTGCTTGAGGGTCAGAAGGTTCTGTAGGGCAATCTGGACAGCCACTGAACATGAACCAACAGTGTGCCCAGGTGGTCAAGAAGACCAACAGCATCATGACTTTTATTTTAAACAGTGTGGCCAGCAGGACTAAGGAAGTGATTGCCTCTCTGTACTTCAAGGTGAGGATGAACTGTGTTTAGTTTTGGGCCCTTCACTACAACAAAGACATCGAAGTGCTGGAGCATGTCCAAAGAAGGACAATGAAGCTGGTGAAGGGTCTAGAGAACAAATCTTATGAGGAGCATTTGAAGGAATTGGGGTAGTTTACCCTGGAGAAAAGGAGGTTCAGGGGAGACTTTATCACTCACTACAACTACCTGAAAGAAGGGTTGCAGCAAGGTAGGTGTTGGTCTCTTTAAGTAACAAGTAATAGGACAAGAAGAAATGGCTTCAAGGCCAATGGTATCCTGGGATGCATTAAGAAGAGTGAGACCAGCAGATCAAGGGACCTTTTTCTCCCCCTCTGCTGTGCCTTGGTGATGCCACATCTGGACTATCATGTCCATTTCTGGGCCCTCCCGTTCAAAAGAGACAAGAAACACTGGAGAGAGTCCAATGGAGGGTCTACAAAAATGATGAGGAGACTGGAGCATCTCTCTTACAAGGACAGGCTGAGAGACCTGGGTCTGTTTAGCCCGGAGAAGAAAAGATTGAGAGGGGATCTTATTAATGCATATAAATATCTAAAGCATGGGTGTAGGTGATCCTGCTCAGGCAGGGGGGTTGGACTAGATGATCTTCTAGGTCTCTTCCAACCCCTAATATCTATGAATCTATGAATTTATGAAGAGGATGGTGTCAGTCTCTTTTCAGTGGTGCCTGGTGATAGAACAAGCAACAATGGGCAGAAACTGGAACACAGGAAGTTCCATATGAACGTGAGGAAAAACCTCTTTCCTGTGAGGGTGACAGAGCCTGTCCAGGCTCCCTAGAGAGGTTGTGGAGTTTCTTTGGAGAATTTCAAAACCTGCCTGGCCACATTTCTGTGCACCCTGCTCTAGCTGAACCTGCTTAAGCAGGTGGGTTGGACTCCAGAGGTCCCTTTCAATCCCTACCATTCTGTGATTCTGTGTGATTCTGTGATTTTTCTCTTTTATTATCTGTACATGCATATATTTATTCCTTACATACCTTTCCTATATCTATACTACCATGGTTATGTTTCAGAAAAGACTGATTTGGTGTAGGAAGTAGTATACAGTAAGCATAAAGTAAGTATACATCTTAATTTAATCAAGTAGGTTTGGAATTTGTTTCTAGTAAGCTATTCACATTTCTCTAAATAAAACTGAAATCTTGTTTCCTTGAAAATCACCCTTATTTCTTCTGTCATTGAGAACGAAACCAAATTACTGTGTTGTATACCAACAGAGAATATCAATTAGAAACAAGAAGAGTGTTATTCTTTTCCGTGACAGAAACAAAATTAGGCAATAAATATAAGGATGATTTATATCTACTGTCTTTTATTTTACTACATTTCTTTCCAGTTGTCTTCTACCAGAATTTATTTTCCCTGCTTACACAACAAAGAATAATTTATTTCTTTGAGAAACATTATTGCTAGCTCTTCCATCCTTTCGTGCAAAGAAGCTTCTCCCCTCCCCCTTCCTTCTATTTTTTCTTCTAGGGAAAATGGCTGCAGCAGAAGAAGATGGATCACAGTTCTCTGAAAATTTTCTCTTCAGTCTCTAAGTTTCCAGAGGTGAAAATATCTCCTGATTTTAATTTCTCATTTAACTGTTTACTCCTTCCAAATGGGAAAAAAAAAAAAAAAAAAAAAAAAAGCTGTTTTGATACCAGTTTCTAATTGATGCAGTCATTTTACATACTTCAAATCAGTTAATCTGGACACTAGCATCTAGCTACAGATTTACTGCTTTGGATGTTTGTGCCTTTCCTTTAATGAATCTTAGCCATTATGCTGATTTTTTTTCTAATTAGTTATTCCCACTTAATTCTCATTTTCATCTAATGAAAAAGACATGCTAAAAATATAAGCGAAGATTCAGTTAATTTGTCTTATAAATAGTTGCATAATTAAGGAAAGATTGAAGAAATGCCAAATTAAAATGTGATCCTGGAATATTTTTTTTCTGTAGTTCTCTCTTTCCCTAGTGTTGTACAAACAGCCTAAAGATTTCCTTGAATTTTTAAGCAGACTTAGGGCTGTATTTAAGGAAATATCTCTCTGACAAAATAGACATATAAAAAATTAATTATCATCTTCCTACATTAGACAATTGTTTACAACCTTGATGCTCTCAGGAATATATCTATCTATTTTGGTTTCACCAAATTTTAACTATGTGTTTCAGTAAGTGGGGATTTTGTATGGTCTGCCTCAAAGGAGTGAAATCCATCACATTATGAAAATAAGGCTGATGTCTTTTATGACAAATATTGCTGAAGAGGTGATGATAAAGACCATATACCTGTAGGTGCTAAGTACTAATATCTAACTCCATGATCAGTTTAACCTTTACCTCCTGAGCTAGCAGATAATAAAAAGATGTGGTTACGGTTGCATTTGAACTACCCTAGAAGGTAAATACACCTCTGTAACTTCATTTTGAAAATGAAAAATACAGGTTCGTTCAAATTTTTGCATCTCAGGTTTAATGGAGGGGGATACATTTGTTCAGGTTTTTTTATGTATGTACCTTAACGTTGGTCTGGGAAGCAAGCCTGCTGAGGAAATTTGAGTATTGCCTCTACTCATTTGGAGCACTCCACTCTGACAGAGTGCATGTGGGACAATAGTTGGTACCCATTACACATCTTGTGTGTAGACTTGCTCCTAAATCAGTACTTTTACCTTGTTTGTAGTTCATCTTAATATTAGGAAATGGAACTCTGGAAACATTGGATACACATTTGTCTTTGTAGCCATTTATCCAGCCAGTTCACCCAGCTAACCTTACAGGAAAATGACTGCTTCATCTGGGAAAGAAAAATTGCATATGGTAAATATCCTACCATAGTTATTAATCCAGAGTTTGCTAAAGTAGGAGCTAATTTATTTGAAATAGTATTCATTATCATTTTA
>JAOEGS010017326.1:0-44456 GCA_025447755.1 Corythornis vintsioides | reverse complement strand
TTTGTTTGTTTGTGCTACTATGTCTGCTTAATTCAGTAGATTGGTCCTGTTTAAAAATAAGAAAAAAAAAAAAAAAGGGCAAAGGGAATATTTTAATAAGACCATTATTTATTGCCAGGATTTATCAGCACAATATAAAGTCTAAATTATCACGATCTGCAGCACAGGTTACTCTTTCTGGTGAGGCAAGATCAGCAGATAACATGTGAAGGCTTTTATAGAGGGGAGAACAAGACTCATAGATGACACAAGAATGATGTTTTCTAAAGAATGAGAAATTTTAGGTCTACAAATGAATTGAGCATCCAGGATATGAGGATGCAGCACCTCCTGCTAGGTCCACAACACACTTCCTGTGGGATACCTGATGCTTTTACCACATGTGTTACTGCTTTAATGGTAGGGTCTACTCATATGTCCATGGGCTATGGCTGATGACCTTTACTCACCACCATACCAAAACTGGCAATTTAAAATTGCATTTATACCCTGTTATGGGGTTCTGCTGGAGAACATTGGAGCCAGAGAGATCCTCCCTGTCAATTATCAAAGGCCTGTGACAAAATTAAATAGAAATCTGTTCAAAGCAATAACTGCAGACAACAGCAACAGAGATTGTTAAGTAACTTAAATATATTCACTGCTGCAAGTCTATGCAGTGAAATACATGAAAAACACCTTTAGTTACAGTGTGTCCGTTTGCCCTAGAACAGTTCACAGACAATCAGCACTTGCAATCACTAGTGGAAGTGTCAGGCCAAACAAAAAGAGTGACAGGTGACAGGGAGGATCATTCAGACCAATATCCTGTCTAAATGAAAACTGTTTCTTCTTTCCCTTAGGACATTTGCCCTAAAAGAAAGTGGTTGAATCCTTCTGTTCAGTACTGTTTTATGTGATTGAAAGGTAGTGACATCCCCAGGTTACTTTAAGGTTTTCTCGCCTAAAAAGCTCTGCAACAGTTCTGAGTTCATTCCAGTGGGGGTACCAATGTCTCTTCCTCACTGGATTGTAATTTCCTTCCTCAGTACATTCCATGAGGACAAAGGAACTTTATGTTTTTATAGTTTTGAGACTATAAAGATGGGCTGCCATTCTTATAGTCACCACAACCCATCTAATATATGCTTATCATTTTTTTTTTTTTTTTAGTCATTGTGAAGCAAACTCTGCAGTCCAGATGGAAACTACTGTTCTGTGTTAAAACTTGCGACAATTACATATCAAACCTGTATTTACCATCTATCCCTGTCCACGATCCTTTCTAGGATTTGCTTCTGTAACAATGCCAAGAGCACAGCCATACACAGCAACTGGTAGAGTACATAATAGAGTGCTAAATAGAATTGTTGTGCTGATATTCCTAATAATATTCCTTAATCTTACACTTATTTCAAATGCTGATATCCTTGAAGCTATGACTCAAGACCCAACACCAACACCACTCAGGTCACAAAACCTCTTCCCTTGCCTCCCTCAGGGCAGCAAACCAACAGGACTGGATTCCAAAATGGAAATGCCAACACAGAGATTTCTCAACAGGAAAGCTGTTGTCCTTAAAGCCTTACAGAAACTTTAGCAACTTATCTGTCTGCACAGATAAGTGGGAAAATGATGTAAGAGCTGTAAAATGAATTGAAATACCTTGCAGGAAGGAAAAAAAAATAATAATTATTGACTCTTTAAAGATTAACTGTTGGATTTTTAAAACTGTAATAAGACAAAAGGCCCAAATTTCAAAAACTGAAGGAATTCAGCAGAATCTGTCTAGTGGACATATTCTTGTTTTATGTTAGTTACCATTTAGCACAAATATTTTCCTTTTTTTTTTTTTTTTAACCAACAGCTCAAAAATTTATATAAGGCAAGCATTATTTCATTAACTTATCTCAGGTCTTTATTGTAAGTCTTTTGAGCAAGTATCTTTTTTTTTCATCTAGATGAGTAATTGAAATCTGTATACCTGCACAGTCTGTCATTAATAGAGTCTGCCTTCCTGGATGCCAGACCAGCAGGACAGTTTTTCATGCATGGTGAAGTTCCATACAAACATGGAATCCATCAATTTACTCCATGTAATCTGCTATTATGAGGTAAATACATGGCATCTCTATGAAAAATGAAGATGTTTATTCACATTTCTTTACCTTAGGGACCTAAAGTGAAATCACTCATGTAATACAAATGACTGTTATTTCTCACTAGGAAAGTTCAAACTCTCCTCCTTCATTATAGGAAGGTAGAGAGAGTTTAGACTCCCAAATTGGACACTTCTTAGAGTGATGGTAAAAATAAACCCCACTATTATTCAGTCCTTCATGTGCCCAACTAAATTTTCTGCCCTAGTGTGATTATGGACTTTGTGCATTTCATTGCCTAAGATCACAGGTTTTCTGTATGTATGTTGTGCCCTAGTTAATGCCTTTCAGCATCAGGTGAGCCTCAGCACCCATTACCTCAATTAGAGCCTGATATACATATATATATATATATCTACACACACACACACACCACAAAGTCTTCTTTCAAGAATAAAAGAAGTACCTTTTCAAACATTTCTGAAAGTGTAATAGACATGCAGGGAAAACCAATACCTATTTACTTAATTTAAAAGTAGTTTTCTATGTCTAAAGCATAATTTCAACAGTGGGGTATTTTAAACGAGTTACATTCTGGACATGTCTGATTCTCTGCTTTGACTATTGAGGTACAGGTTAATGTTTAAAAGTTGTCCACAGTTAAGTTAGATAAATCCCATCCACAGAAACAATGAAAGAACAACTCGATTACTTGAAGCCTCTTTGAGGCAGCCTGATTAGGAAAAGCGTTCTCAGATCTGTGCTAATCTCTGTTGAGCACTAATGGTTTTTCAAAAGCCTTTGTGTTTATGTCTCAGTAGTGGAGCCAAAAATAAAAAAATGACTACTAAACGATTATGTTATTTTCTAGAAAGTCTCCTTGTGGTAAAATTTTGAATGAAAATGATACATTTAAATTTACTGTCAAAAGTTTGCAGCCAATTTTGACTTGCTCTCATCCAGTGTTTAAGGTACTTTAAGGACACAAAGCTCTAACAACACTCACAGAAATACTTCAAAGAAAAAGGACATTTGCAGTTTTTCTCATGCAAAAGAAAGACTACAGAGATAACAGTGTGACTGTTTTCTGAGTGGTCCTTTGTAACCATTGCTTATCTGAGAAAAAAACAGCTGAAGATTATAAAGCCCTGGAAGTAGGTGAGGTGAAGGTAGCCAGTCAGGTTCATTTTTACTGGAGTGTAACTTACACTGATCTTATCACTGGAGTCGTGGCCTTTGTACTCCCTTTGGAGTCTACAAGATCATGAAGGTTTAGTAGGAGACTTTAGGTGATGACCAATTCCACACAAGACAGATATTAAAAATGCAGCTAGCCAGGTACTGCACGACCTGCATCCAGGCTGATTTGGCTAATTTCAACAACCTTATGACCTGAAGGCTTCAGGCAACTGTCCCAAGGCCAAAAGACAAAGGTGCCAGTGGCAGTTCCTGCCATATGTCAGTGCTCCTCAGTCAACACCTGCAACCCTCCTCAGAGCACCTCAGTCCTAAACTAATCCTTCCTGTGCCTATTTTTTGGGTGAGTTTTGTGGCATTGTTGTCCCTTCTTTACCTGGAGGAACTAGGTAGAGAAAGGGAAGGTGACATTCATCTAGTAAGAAACATAGGAACAACAGTCTTGATAACATGACTGTACAATCAGTGTTGCAGCACCTCAGCCTTTTGGAAGGGTGTGTACCTGTCATGGGCAGCACAGATCTGGACATTTGTGCTTAGATTGATCCCTCTTAAACATCTGCTGCTTCTCCCCAGATACCATGTGGAGGACTGAGCATTAATTGCAGAAGGATAATCTGGCAACTCCACATCAGGGTCACTGGAAAGAGGGAGGGAAGACAGAGACCTCTGTGTCTGAGTCACTCTTTTTGCCCAGCCCTCACCTTTCATCATAAAAGCCCTGCAGCTGCAAACACTTGGGTCAGAAATCATCACAATGCAGCCCTGCTTGGCCATACATGCTCTACTTATAGTGACTGTTTCCCTGAGTCTAGTCACTGCCACAGCACAGAGTGAAAATGATGCCACCAGAGAAGATGTCTATCCCCCACTGTGGGACCTTGCCCCTGAAAACCTACTGGACTTCCCAGTAAAGAACAACAAAATTGACATAAATGCTTGGAACTATCTACAACGACTGGGAATGTATAAGATCATGCTAAATTCTACAATCAAATACTTTGCCACATTTGGATCAAAAAATTTTGGCAATGTTCTCTGGGGATTACCACTGCAGCATGGATGGCAATTTCGTACAGGTACGAGTTATGTCCTTAAGTTGCTGTTCTTCAATTGTTAATAGGCTTTTTTTGTTTGTTTATTTGTTTTCAGCTGGTAATGTTATGATCTTCTATTGGTGGTTTGAATTTTGTTACATACAGATATAGTTGAAAGTCCATATCACACTCTGAGAATGTTTCCATTTGTTCTTTTTGATCACTTAGGGGTAGCCTCATTACCATATAAATAAGTTTTTTTACAGAAATTTAAGTTTGTTCTGTTTGTTGTTCTGTTTTGTTTGGGTTTTGGTTGGTTGGTTTGGGGGTACAGTTTTTGAGGTTTTTTTTGGTGTGTGTGTTTTTTGATTGGTTGGTTTGGTTTTGTTTTATTTTAAATTATGTCCAAATTCTAATGGCTTATCCCCCAAAAGTTGTTTATCTGTGGCAGTCATTCTTATTTTCCCATTGTCTATGACAGGGAAGTAGACGCAGGAACATCTCTGGAAGGTCCCTTGAGGCTAAGGTTGCACTATCTTATCAACAGCTTTCTCAGAGAACATGTTCTTCCTCATCTTGCTTCACACACAGCCAGCAGCAGAGCTTTTCATTCAAAGCCAGAGTTGCCTTGTTCTAGCAACAGCACAACTGGGAAGAGAGGAATAAGAGACAATGATGTTTTCAGGAACCTGTGCATGGTGGTAGCCAGTCATAACTAGATGCATCTAGCTATTGTTCTTTTTATTGGTTGTAATCTGCAGTTTTGTGCTGTGGTGGTTTGGCTGAAGCTGCATGTTTGGAAGAAGCCAGAGGTGCTGCAGCTGGTGATGAGGGAAAGCTGCCAGCATTTAGTCACACCTAAAAGAAAATCTAATGCTTAGTCAAAATGAGGAAAACAAGGTAGAGTTAGCAAAATCCAAACAGACAACTAGATGGCAAACATACAGCAGAAAGAAAAAAATGGTTGGAGTTTAGGTAGGCTTTTCCCCTTTTCCCTTCTTAATGTATAGGAAAAGAAAGGAAGAGGAGGCTGGTGCAATAGGAGAGTTGATCCAATGTGTGTCAGGGCAAACATGACTGGATGCAGAAGCCACACTTCAGTGGAAAAGGATCTAGTTATGTAGTGGGGCCTTATTCACAAAGTGAAGATGTGCTTTGCTGCAGTGACAGTTCCCAAACAGACATGAGGGACACAGTGGGTGAGTGGAAGATTTGCACTTGGTTGCACAGGGAGGTAACTGTCACCAGCCAAAGAGTCATATGACTGGTCCCTAGACAAGGAGATATATTTTTGAAATTATATGATCAGGAGGTTAAAACAATAGTATAAGAATAGTAGAAATATCACATTGCTGGAAAGGATTTTACAGTAAAAAATGGTGAAAGGCTAAAGGATAAATGGGTAAGAGGGAAAGAAAGACATAACTTTGGTGCATACAGTAGTGAAGTTAGCAACTGGACAAACCTAATCAGATAGGCAGCTGGATAGATTAGTGAGGCATTATTGAAGCATTTTTGTATCAACATAATAAGCTTGGGCAAACAAAAGAAGGATTTGAGTTCACGGTGCAAGACAGCAGATCCTTGAAAATACTATGAAGATAGTTGAATTAACAAATCTGTATGGTAATGAAAGCTATGATGATGAGAAAATATTTTTATGGATATGTTTCTATATAAACCAAAACATGCAAATGAAGCTGCTGCTTAATGAGTGGTACAAAGATTTGCAATAATCTACTCATGGACATTAAATGAAATCAGTAATTTGCCTAAATTTACAGTAGAGACAATGATGTTAAGACAGAACAGATGATAGGAATAAGATTGTGGAAATAGTAATAGTAAGTAGGGAGGTGGAGTTAAACTGTGAGTCCTATCTAACTTGTATTTCTGTATGTCAATTCTTCCAAGTGGGGTAGAAATACAAATCAAGGAGCAAGAACTTAAAGATTCAGGTAGTATTGTATGTCTGAAGAGTAAAAGAGATTGTACATATAGTTAAGAAGAAGGAAAAATGGGGTAAGGACACAAAATATTTCTTTCTATTACATCAACAGTAGATGAGACATTAGAATAAATATAGAGGAAAGAATATTTAGAGACACAAAGCTAAGTATATAAAGGGATAAAGTGATGATTATGTGAGTAAAAGGTAGATTGTGTCAAACTAACTTTAGTTTTTATCTTCCTTTATGATATAAGTGAAGTTTTACCTAAGTCTAGAAAGGCTTTTCTTCCCTTTGTAAAATTAAAGCACAGAATGTAAGTTTTTAATGACACATTACAAAATAAGAATGAAACAGAGAATTTAAAATTTGGTAAAGGAACACCTGAAGGGAAATTTAGTAACAAGTGTTGCTAAGGGAAGTATACAGCTAAATGGAGGATATGCTCAGAGTTCTTCAATTATAATTTTTGAGAACAACTGCATTGAGCTTTTTCATTTACAACCCAGCCAGAAAAAAATAGCAAAGAAATCTTACTGATGAGGTCTCAAGTAGTTGCTAATGACATACAATTGGGAGGCACTGTCAGTGCAGAGATATACAGATTGGGTAACCATGAAGACTGAAATAACAGTGAAGCACAGGCAATAGGAGGGAGCAGAGAGAACAGAACTAGAGAGTGGGAAGTAGGATTAGTGTTTCCAGGTCTAAGAAATCTATACGTATTAATGATTATCACAGATACTGGCCAGGACTATCCATTTTCCTCACACATCTAGGCTAGCAATCTTTGGTAAATCTCATGTACAACTCTCTCTTCTGCAACATTTCCTCTTTCTTCTTTTCCTTTATCTTTCCCATTCCTACTCTTTGCACACAAACTATTGCTGCCTATTTCTGATGCTCCGTATGGAAACAGAATCTTGGAAAAAAATATTTTTCTATGTATTAACTACATCATTTTCTCACTTAAAAAATAATAATTCTGTTGAACAGCATTCCACTGCAAGTTCATGCTCCCAGTGCTCTGCTACTGAAAGATACAAGCTTGAGCAGCTAACATGCCCCAAAGCACAAGCTCTGTCCAGTCAGCTAGAGAGGATAATTAGAATAATCTGTATGTACATGGTCCATGATCATCTCTTCTTCTTGAATAAAAAAGTGTCCGAGAATTTGGCTTGGTTTTTAAAGAATGTAATGTGATTAAATTCCAATCTGACAGAAATGACATTGTCATTATTCATCTGATTCATTAGAGAGTAAATTCTCTGCAGGGTGGAGTTCAGGAGCTTCTGGAATAGCTCAAATTATTGGACCTGACCGTGGTAGTGACTCCTGACTCACTACATGACTAATTACCACAAAATATACATGTACATTATGCTTTCAGGAGTTAGTCTGTTTCTACTTGTCATGTGCTTAAAGTGCAATATGTCTTGCATACTGTCATGAGTAATTGTGAAATCTCTTGCATGTTTGCAGCAGCACAGATGCTGAAAACCCTGCTAATCAGGTACAGCAACATTTGCATGCTTAGCTTCACAGCGAGGCCATGTTTGTATGCATCATTAAACTGGAAGGGATTCTGTATCACACAACCCAATTAGGTGAGACTATTACTAGTACATGTAATTTGTGCTATTTTGCTCGTTAAGCAGCTCTCCTACACTAGTAGCCCTGCTTCTGTTGAAAATCATACATCAGCTGAACCTGTGTTTATGTGCATGTGTGCATGTATATTTATATCCCCATAAAAATATCACCATGATGTCATACTTCCAGACAGTTCCATAAATTCTCAGAATACATTTACTGTGAGGAATAAATCGAACTGTAAAACACAATCAAATTACTATGCACTGCATGAAGTAATGAGAAATTCAACTGCTCTATGAAAAAGTACTTTATGAAGCAAACAACAGTAATTGTTCTGCTTCGCTGAGCAAAATTCTGCATGCTTTCCTCAAATATATATTTTTTTCATCTCAGTGGGATTTCTTATATGAAAAAGATTGAGAAATATGTGGTGTATTTTTTAATTTGACACAGGCAGATTGGCAGATCCTTCCAATGTGACTACCTGTGGCTATGAAGATGGAGACCTCCAATGTGTATCTGTAAGAAGCTGGTGGTCCTGTAAGTATATGCTATTATACTGTTCTTCAAAATATGATTAATGTCCTAGAAAGCAATTCAGAGTTTTTCTTCCTTTTTGACTTCTATATCACAAAGTAATTTCAGTGCTACATAAAAATCTTGCAACAAGACACGTAAGTGTGAATGGGTAAATCTAAGTTAATTGGCTTTGTTAAGCTGAGGAAAGAAAAAAATACAGTTTTTCTGCCTTAAAAGTGTTTACATTGCAAAAATACGTGGGAAACACTATGATGTGTATCTATATTTGCAGACATTTGTAAAAATTGTAGTTTTCAGTTACTCCAGAGCAGATTTGATTACTCCATTAGCAGTCTAGCTGTCAGAATATCAGTCAGGAATTACTGTGATTCTCACATTAGCCTCTGTAATACAAATCTGACAAGACTTTCCTGCCTTCAGTTGCACCTCAACAACTTCGCTGTGGTCAGTAGGCTACAGAGAATTAAATAAAGGGAGACTTTGTGCCCATGAATATACAAATGACTTAATTATCTTCATTACACTGACATTTTTTCCAGCAGGCTTTCCAGTACTCAGCTAAAATGTGGTTTATACTTTTACCTGGTGTACATGAGCTATAAGGTAATTCACTTTAATATTGGTTTTGGAGTTCTGGCAGGTTGAAATTCTGTTTGGTTATTATTGGAAATAATTTTTAAAGGAAAAATTTTGTTTTCTAGTAAAAGATCACTAGCTTTTGTCTTTCTCTTTCTCATACTCCTAGGATGAATAGAAGAGGGGTTTTTTTTCATGTAAACAATACTCATGAGGTACCCCTAGGCTTTCTGTACTTAGTTTGGAACTAATATTTGAGAGACTTTTTATGTCTTGTCTGTGATAACCTATAAAGATCTACCTTTTTTTTTCATTTTTGACCTTTCATGGAAAGTATAGCACACTGTCATCTCATGCAAAGGCTATTAAAGGGCAATATATAAATGAATATTACAAGTCATATCTCAATCAATACAGTTACCATCATTTGTGCCTTATGTCTAAAACATCCTTATCAGTGGCAATCTGAAACAGTTGCCTTTGGGATGGGAGAGTGTTTCTTTTTCTACGTGGGATTTTTTTCATGTGCTTGAGGTTAACACCTCTTCCTTTTTAATTATTGCTACAGGTATGAACTACTACCTGTCTGCCCTACCCTTTCTGGGGGCAGTGGAGGCTGGTCTCTTTGGACAGCTGCAATATGAGATAGAACTATTGCCACCAGAGGAGCAAAGAGCTGATTTCTGTTATAGTGTGGCCGACTGTCGATCTCGAATTCCCAAGCTCATGGATGAATGGAAGGCCTATTTTGAAGTAAATATTTTTTTTCCCATGTTTTGTAGGAAATTACACCTTTAAAACTATTATTACAGTTATTCATATGATTCAGAGAGCTTGGTTTGTTTCAGTAACAGCTTGATGTAAAAGTAACGAGCAGAAAAAAATGTAAAGCATGACATAAATTGAGTCAGGAATTTTACAGGTTATGAGTTTGGGTTTTTTTCCTTCCTTGAAGATAATTCTGTATTTTGGAGTGTATCCCAAGAGACTGTTTAGTTAACAGTTATATTTGTATTCTTCCTATACTGCTTATGTTAGCAATATAAAATAGGCATGCAAGATAGAACATTACCCTAGAGAAATGGCATTGCATTGGCTTTATAGTGTTCATTTATTCTTTCGAACATCTAAAAACTGAAAATGCTAAAACTTCATTCAGAAGAACACTTATTTCTATAAGTAGATATTATTTTTCCACCTCATTCTGCTGTTTCCTAATCCTGAAGATCACAATATTTCTTCCTTCATTCTATTTTTATAGATAGACTTCTATATCCATCATTTTTATTGGTAGCCAATTAATTGATAATGATCAGAAAATTTAAACCATAAGTCCCTCTTGGCAACTGAAAGTAGAGGTTTTAGGAGCAAGACTGGATTGTTTTCTTATGATTTTTTTTCCTAAGCAGTATGTTGCCGAAGTTATTATAAAAGATTTACTGAAAAGGCCATAATGTTAACCATCAAAGATCTTTTTTTTTTTTTTTCTGAAAATCTTTAGAAAGCTGTGGCTGAAAGAGTATAAGTAGGTTTTCAAGGAATTTAATACTTCAGCACAGGGGCTTCCATGATATTCAGATACAAAAGTCTGTTGAAAAATTGAGAAAGAATACCAAAAATATGTGGACAAAACCTTTGCCCTGTTGAAGTCAAAGAACAGCAACTCCTGTTAAATTCAGTGGGGATATGTATTCACTTTATACATCTATATTAATAATCTTCTTGTCTCTATGTCAGACATTATAGTTACTTACAAAGCAACACCTTCTACTCAAAAACAATTTCCCTTACCTTGCAAATGGACTATTTTGTGAGGTATGTGCATAAACATAAAAATTTAGTTTGACTTTTATTTTTCCCCTGTTGCTGCAGTATCTGTTATCTACAGAACACAAAGACACGAGCCCTGCAACCTTCTCCTTCCACCTGGATGATGCTCTTCAATTCTTGTGGAGGGCACACGTCAGCTCCATTGCTTATGCACTGCCCAAGTTTCACAACAGGTACAGACACAAGAGTGGTGGCAGGTTCACAACAAAGTTCACAAGAATTTTCTTACTTCAGACCTCTACTCTTTAAGCTCTGGTCTTCATTCTGCTCTCTTAGATGACCAGTGAGAGATGGTTGACCAGGCTGTGATGGGTGGGCTGGCTGGAGGATAGGATGAGATGTGTAAAGTGCTGAAGGAGGCTTTAAGTCACTGTGGCACTGAGACCACTCAAGATTTTATACTGAATAAAACACATTTGGGGTAAATGATTGATTTATGCTTTCTACAGGGGGTTTCAATTATCTGTTACATTTTTATTTTTATCTTTTTCAGCTTAAAATATCTTTCTGATGCAGAAGCAAATTTTGGTGAAGACTGGGCTAATGGTGTAGATTTCATCGCAGCCACACACTTCTCTACAGATCTTCTAAACACAAACAACTTCCAGGCTTTTCTGCCCCAGAGGATGCTTGTTGAAGGAGATGGCCTCCCACCCATTAGTGACTTCAGTCCACAGCAAAACAGAGTCCTGCTTTCACTGAGAGTTCTTCAC
The DNA here is from genome assembly GCA_025447755.1 of Corythornis vintsioides. NCBI lineage: Eukaryota > Metazoa > Chordata > Aves > Coraciiformes > Alcedinidae > Corythornis > Corythornis vintsioides. The sequence goes on along the minus strand of JAOEGS010017326.1, from coordinate 32,940 downwards.
AAAGCAAACCAATTAACAGGTATGAGCCTAACCTACAAATGTCTGTAGTCCATAGTTATTTAATATCTTCTTGTCTCTTTCTATACATTTTTCCACAGGAATACTGATTTTTTATATAAAATGATATAATTTCCTGGAGTCTAACAGTAAAACAATACAGTTAAAAAGGTAACCATAATTAAACAACACACCAGAGAGCAAATGAAGGGATAACATTGATGATGTGCAGTGAGTATTTCACATGAGACAAATGCATATTTTTTCAGAGCAGATGATCTTACTGGGTTTTTTTCCCCTTCATTTTTTTCCAGGAACTTTACAAACACAGATACTAGCTCACCAGTTAAATCTTAAAACATTAAAACTGTAAACAAAGTTGTTAGATCTATTGAGATCATTACAAAAAAACAAATGGGAAAATGATCACGAATAACAGCATGTGTGTCCACAGGTGTCTCAGTTTTGTGCTGGTTTTTTTTTTGTTTTGTTTTGTCTCAATCTGTTAAACCAAACAGATAATAGCATCTTTCCAAGCAAAACTGTATGCTTAGACAATGCTGGGTTCATCGTGTTCACTAAAATAAGTTGTGCATCGCCATCCAGCGGTGAGACACAGAATTGCACTCTGCTAAAGCTTCAGTTCGTTTTTAGGTATTGATGGACTGGATATTCTTGTTCGTCCTTTGTGAAGGAAAGTTATTTTGAAACTTTAAATGAAAACACAATACAAGAAGACACCGAAAAGCTAGTATCCAGAGCTATGGCATTTGTTTTGTCATCCTCTCTTTCCATACATTTCAGTGAAAATTCTCTCACTGGTTGTATTTGTAGCTTAGAAAAAGATATGTAATGTGGGTATTCAGTGTTACAAAAGAGCACCCTCACATCAAAAAGTGCTTCCCTCACACCTCTGATGAGGAATCTCTGCTAAGTCTGAATATGGATCTTACAAGCTCCATCCTCTGCCTGGTAGTCTATGCCACAGTTCACTGTCTCTTGACCCAGGTGCAGAGGGGAGGAGGGGATAATAAGGGAAGAGCAGGGCAGCAAGGAGGGAGCAGAGCACTAGGGTGATAAAGCAGATGAGGGCAGCACTGGAGAGAGAGAAGAGGCATGGGTGAAAGTGGTAAAGAGAGGGTTGAAAAAGTTTCATGCAATTGCAGCTGTTCTGAAGTCCATAGCTGAAATCCCTTGCTTTTCAGGCAGGAGATTTCCCTGCCTCTGCTTTGAACGGATGGGTTTTGCATTCACCCGAGAGTTAAATGCCAGCTAACTCAACCTAGCGATTGATTTGCAGATCAGAAAAGGAGCTTTAAATGTAAACCTCAACAGCACATAATAGAGGGTCTCAGTACCTTTTAGCACAGGACCCTGTCCAACCCAGAGTGAGACATGATGTCTTTATTCAGATCTTGATTACTCTTTATTTTGCTCTAGCTGCATCTGCCAGTCCAGCAGGGACCTGTATTGAGAGAGTGCTGTGCTACCTCTAAAACTTCTTGACTCATGAATAGTCAAAATTTTTAGTTTTTATGATCTGCCCCTCACCAGTACCTGAAGGCAGAACAGAAGATGTCTTGTTATTCAAGGTCTTTCCATTTTCCTCATCTTTCCTGAGGTCCTCCTAGAGAAGAGGGCTGTTTGCTGCCTTGCCCTCAACTCCTAATCTCCCCAGTAAAATACTGTGCAAATTCAGTTCTTCACTGTTGCCAGTTTTATACAAAATCATGCTTTTCAGGAGAATAAAATCCTCTTGGCTTTCTAGGAGACTTTTGTTTACCCTTAGCTTTCCTTTGTGGACCCTTTATCCACTATAAAGATCAGCACTGGGAAGGATGGGGAGCAGGCAATTACTACCCTGCAAACTGTTTCTAATACTGGACTGGTCAGGCATGCTTCCTAAAGAGCCACTGCTTATTACCTGAATAAAAGTATTATGATCATTGGCCTCTTTAGCTTGAGGCCATATCTGTCAAAGTGCAAATTGTTGGTTGCTTTAGAGTAAAAACAATAATGTGCATGATTATAACTATTAGGCTACTTCATAAGCCACGAAGCTAAGTGCAATTGCAAAGACCTTAACGTTCATCTTCAATCATTTTGACTTGCAGCATTTGTGACAGGGGAACAAGCCCAGTTTTCTGTCAATACAAATGATCCTGAGCTGAATGAAAAGCTCATGTCTCCCTACACATTTGTGGGCAATTATTACCCCATCTACAGGCCTTAGCTATGTGGACATTTCACTGTCCACAGGAGAGTGGTGGGTGTTTGTTGCCAGTCATGTGCCTTGTGTGCCGAGAGCTGCTTGTGTGCCATGTTAATTTGACAGTGTCACCTTGTGTTTCCTTCAAAGGAGGCTTGCTGCTGAAGCTCTGGAAAAAGGCAATGTCTACTGAAGAAGGAAGAAAAATGGGACAAAAACTGATTGAAGACTTGGTTTTGAGCAAGAAGTTTGACTTAGTGGAAATACAAAATTATTTGAAAGAAGTGGATTTGACAGCGCTGTTTCTTGAGAAAAAGCAGTTCCAACATTGATCTTTCAGCAGATATGTGTCTGGTAATCTGATTTTGGTAATTTCTTACAGCAGGATTTCCTGATTAGCTATGTGTGAATCTCTCTCATATTGAATCAATATTTTAATCTTTAATTTTCCTAATCAGCACATTTGTTTAACTCATTTCCTGATAAATATAATGCCTCACAGAAAGTCTTACTTTATTAATTTTTTTACTTTATAAATAATGTATTATTATTGGAGACAAAATGAAATAAAAGCAAATTATGTTCTGTTTCAGACCAGTTTCTCCCCTGTATCCAGGGATCCCACCATATATGCAATTACTTAGGTCCTTGATGGTCTAGCAGATGATCATCTGAAACTTTTCTTTGAAGTTCTGATACAGAGCCAATGCCTCAACTGCTTCCCACAAAAGTTGTTATTTTGCAGACCAGATGCAATCAAAATTGAAGCTTCCAGGCTTATCAGATTAAATACTTAAGTATAGAGATGGATTCCCTTGATGTGCTGCTTTGCAACAAGTGCCTTATATGATACTGCAGAGCCAGTCCTGAGAAGTCCTGAAGCAAATGTGCTTACTCTGTAGCAGTTCTTACATGACCAACAGAGATTTCTGGTATTTGATTCATTTAACTTGCTCCAGGAAAATATTGCTCTATCTATCAATTTATGTGATTACATAGTCTGTATAGCCACAGGTTGCTTTTCCATTCCCCCATGTCTAACCCTTCTTGTCGCAGTGTGTCATATTTTAGATTTTATTACCCAGGAAGAGATGCCTTTGCACCCTTTGCACTCCCAGTGCCTGTCACACTCAGACCATTGTGCTGATCCCAGTCTTCTAGGTGATAACACATATCGGAATTAATAAAACAACTTGTAATCAGAGGTTGTGGGGAAGTGGGACATTGGTGCAGAAGAAAGGCAGAGGTTGAAGTTTCTTAGGAAATTTAGAATGATAGAATCATTTTGTCTGGAAAAGACCTTCAAGATCATCAAGTCCAACTTTATTCCTAGCCCTATCCAAACACTAAACCATGTACCTAAGCCAAACATCTACCCAGTTCTTAAACACTTCTACAAATGGTGACTCCAACACCTCCCTGGGCAGACTACTCCAATGCTTGACAACCCTTTCAGTAAAGAAATTCTTCTGGTTATTTCCCCCAGCACCAGAGTAGCTGAAAGAAGCTCTTGCAGCCTTGGTAGCAGCTGAGCAAGTGTCCTTCCAACAAGGACCCTTTGACAGGCACCTTCCAAGGCTGCCCTTCCAACCCCACGCTGCAGCTGTGCCTGCTGCTGGTTGTTCCCACCCCTGCAGACAGCCCATCAGCACCCTGACAGCTCCTGCTACATCCACCTGGCACTGTATGCCTACTGGGCACAAGCCTTCAGTGTCTCTTTTTGCTGCTTGTCCAGCTCCAGTCAGCAGGAGAAACACAGCTCCTTGAGAGTCTCCACACATCCTGAACATTAAGTAAACAAAGAAAAACAATATTTGTGTCTTTCTGTGCCATTTTCCCAGTTTGGCCCTTTCTCCCCCAAACTTGCACTGCAAATTAAGAAATAATTATCAAGACATTGAGCAGTTAAACACTGTTCTGTCCTTTAATATCCTATGACAAAGGTTTTAATTATTCATTGTCATTTTATGGATAAACTCTTAATGTACCATCATTAACCAACAATTTTCAAAGGAAATACATTAATGAGGTCTAAGAAAATGTGGGAGTTTAAACCTTAATTACCTGGTTCATAGATCAGAGTAATTAGATTTAAACAGACTTTAGGTATAATCTAAAAATAATTGCCACAGATGCCAGTTGTTAAAATATTAAGTTAATTGTGCTCCAGAAATATTTGGAAAAAGAATTTGACCTTTTCTACTTTTAACTTAGATTTAACTTAAGGTGGGTTGGGTTTTTTTTTTTTTGAGGGAACAAAACCAAAAAAAGACATTAATAAAAAAAAGGGAAAATAAACTTAAAAATGGTTAACTGCTCTACTTAAGGGCATATTTGCAAAGCATTTTAAAAAAAGAAAATGTCTTCTTATCTGAATTTATTATAACATTAGAAAATACTTCAGTATTTTGCAAGAGAACCATCTTTCTCAATACAGCATCAGGCATTTATGTATTTCACTTTGTCCTAATCCAGTATGCTAACCAGTTAGGTAAAGGCTTTAGAAACTGGTCAGCAATTGCACTTTGGAGGTTGATGTATGTATAAAGGTTCAGACAAGCACAGGATGATTGATTCTTACAAGTAAAGCAGATCCAGATATCTTGAAACAGAAAAGATGCACCCTAGTGAGAAATACATGGGCACCAGAAAATAATCAGAGAAAATTATCTAGCAAAGGCCTGTAAAAGTATGTAAAGAGCTACAAGGATGATGAAGGGACTGGAACATCACTCTTATGAGGAAAGGCTGAGAGCTGAGAGCCCTGGGGCTGTTTAGTCTGGAAGAGAGAGGACTGAGAAGGGATTTTATTAATGTCTACAAATATCTGAAGGATGGATGTCACGTAGAAGAGGGCAGTCTCTTTTCAGTGGTGCCCTGTGATAGGACAAGGGACAATGGTAGCAGGTGAAACACAGGAAATTCCACTTCAAAATGGGGAAAAACTTCTTCACTGTGAAAGTGACAGAGCCTGGAACAGGTTGCCCAGAGAGGTTGTGGAGTCTCCTTCTCTGGAGACTTTCAAGACTTGCCTGGATCTGTTCCTGTGTGGCCTGCCCTGGATGATCCTGCTCTGGCAGGGGGATTGGAATCGATGATCTCCAGAGGTCACTTCCAACCCCTAATGTTCTATGATTCTATGATTCCATGGTAGGATGTCTCCAGAGGGAAGGGAGTGTTGGAGGAGTCTGCTTGCTAGTTAGTCAGAGCCAGCAAAAGCTGACAACTACCAAAGCATGGCTTTTATCCAGCAAGGGTGACTCACTAAGTAGAAATGGTTTTCTTACTTGGAATTAGTCTGGGGTTAAAACCCACAAGGTTTACCAGTCCCAGAAAGTCATAAAAATGTATCCTAGCAAAAACAAAAACCCAAGAAAAGAGACAGAGGAAGCTCATCAAAGAGATGTATTGCTCACTCCCAGCACACAGCTGCATTAAAAACAGGAGCCAGGAAATGAAAAAAAAAAAACCCAAAACAATCGAACACCAACCTGCCACTAATACACGAAGTTGAAGCAAAAATCTCTTTCTCTTCAGAGACTATCAGTTTTTAAATAGTGTCAAGAAATTTCAAGTTAACATGGTACAGGTAGATCAAAGTGTTTAGCTAGTAAAACACTTGGGCAGTCTTAGGGGAGGTAGGAAAAGTATCATATGCATTAAGTGATGAGATAGCAAAAATAAACAGCAGCTTCTTCTTGGGAAGAGTATGGCAGATAAGTATTTGTTTGACATGTATTTAAACAAAAGAGCTTTTGGCATTTAAAGAAGAGTGCAGGGACAAGATTCTTCTTATCTTCCCAGGCACAAAGGCTGGATATATAAAAAATGTGCATGTTGATCATCCAAACAGAAAATGCCATCTCACGAAGGGCTTATGCACACATGGAGTGCTGCAGAAGCAGCTGCTCCTGAGCAGGCCTTCAGCAAGAACAGACTGGAAATACTTCTTAGCATTAAAAGAGATAAGCCTTTAAGCTAACAAGTCTGTGCAAAAGCTTATGCCAATCTTTTGCAAAGCAAATATCTTATTATTTAAATACACTTGTATTCTCTTCAGGCATAGTGATTGTGGTCTGTGTTCATCTGAAAATGGCTTTCCCCTCTTGAATGCAGTCTTTTTGAGCATTAATGTCTGGGAATGATAACCAGGTCCCTCAAGGATCTTGATGACATTATAGCTTTGTCAAACATGTATTAGCAAACAGGATGAAATCACTGTGGTCATCTGTATGGCATAAAGGAATCATAACACTTACAAAGTCTTAAACATCGAACACAAGCCTTTTGCTAGGATCTTGCTTCATGTTTCCTCCCTCATCTCTGCTTTCCCCAGCAGAACTGAATGTCCTTTCTTCACGGCACAGCATCATGGCCTCTCTCCCATGCCAAGAACTGAATGCAAATGCCACTGTCCCTCTGCATCATAGGAACTGAATTGCCAGGCTAGGTCTCATTTCTTTGATAGGATGTGATGTAGGCTTATGTGCCTGAGGAAAAGGAACTGTGACATCTCTGCTACTAATATATTTACAAGGTTCATAAAATCTGCCACCTTTACTCAGATGAACAAAACCCATTGAACTCTATGAGGTTGAGTATACAAGACAGGATTTTTGCACATGACAGAGGTGGCAGAATTCAACTCCTTAGGTGACAGGATCTATGCAAAGATGAAATATTGCTTCTTTGGAAGGATTTTAATGGGAAGAATTTGCAAAACGTACTGATAAGTCTTTTGTTTAGATTCCAAATGCTTTTACAGAATGTCTGGAAGAAGCTTAGGTTAGCTGCAAAAGTAACTGCATCCCACCCTGTTTATACCCATTTTAACACTAGAGCAACTAATAAGCATCTTGTTTTTCCTAGGTGCTCTCATCCAGATACTCCAAGTCCTCATTCAACTTCAAGGCCCTTCATTGGGCTTGCTCCAGTATGTCCACATCCTTTTTGTTCTATGGAGCCCAGAACTGGACACAGTAGTCCAGATGTGGTCTTAGTGCTGAGCTGAGGGGAAGAGTCACCTCCCTTGACCTGCTGGCATCGCTCAACCTAATGCAGCCCAGGAAACTGTTGGTTTTCCTCTCACTTCTAGCTGCAGAAATCAGGCTTCTGACACTTTAGTGAAGGAAAATTGTGATACTAACTGATCATATCTTTCATATATCCAGCAGAGGACAACATTGCATTCACCAGAAAAAGCAAAAAAAGACATCAGTAAAACACACAAATTAATTTTATTCCAATGCCAGACTGCATTTGTTGGCATAAAAAAAAAAAAAACAAAACAAACAACAAAACAAAACTGGGCTGTTTTGAGCTGCAACAAAGAAAAATACAGATTTTTGTGAAAAATGCTTAAAATGTATTTTAAATACCCACAAGTGATGTGTCAGCCATTTACAAGTTCTGTACACACCTGCAAGTCTCCATATTAACTAGTGATACGCAAAACAATCCTTCAAAGCAAGCACTTGTTTTGTTGAAAAATTAAGAGATTGTACTGCTCTTCCTCTTCCCTCTCTCAAGTGGGGCAGTGTTGGTCACACACGTTATGCAGAGAGGTGCCTGGGGTTGCATCTTCCCCTAGACCCTTCTGTGGGAAGAGAAGGTACCACAAAAAGCAGGTGAAGCTCTTCAATACTGATTTTCCCAACCCCCTTTAAGAGGGCAGCATCCACTTTTTTCTCAGTTGTGAGAGCTGGCATGAACACTAACAATTTTTTCATCTCCAACTTGTGTCTTTCCTTCCTGGCTGTGTTTTCAGCAAATTGGTGAACATAACTGCAATTTACAGCTCTAGTTTGATTCTAGATAACTTAAGCTATACAAGCTGGCAATACTACCTAATTTAGCTACTTCCAGTTCTTTTTGAGTAGCCTGTCCCTCTGGGAAGAGTGGCATTGTTTTCCAGGGTGAATTATTTATGGTAGAGCAGTACTACGTGTGGTATAAAGCATTGCTTATCATGCAAAAGAGTGATAGAACCTGTTCATTTGCAATTTTGAGCCTTAATCTGAAGCATATGAGACTGGCTAAAGAAATGGATGTTTATCTGAGACAACCTTTCATTACCCTCTTTACCCTTCCCTCCTACATAAACTAAAGGAAACAATCATACAGCTGTTTCAATAAGGGATGTTGCATTTGCATATGCCTTGAAGTGGTTCAGAAAAACAACTGGTATTTCAGGTGCAATAAGAATGAAGGATTGGACTCGAATCATTATCTGAATTCATGAATAAATATGTAAAGAAGAACTTTGGTCCTCCAAAGGGTCATGAAACATCATCTGGTTTGACTTCTTATTTAGCACAAGTAAGCAGTTTAGATTCTCAGGGGATTACTATAGTTCAATTACAGTCTCACATGCTCTTCATGAGACAAGGACACTTTAATGAGTAGCTTTTCCTTACAGTTGCTGTTGATCTTAATATGTGAAAGACAAAGAGCTTCCTATTCATTTCCAGCTATTTTCAGAATTATTTTCCTTCATATGTCTCTAAAAACAAACAAAACAAAATGACAGGGTGAAACAGGAAACCTTTACATTTGGATTTTAAAATTAAACAGAGAGTGCAGGTGAATGAGCTCTTGAGTCAAATTAATGGCTGCATGTTAGGGCTTGTTTATGCCATAAAATAGTTTGCAGTACAATTATTCCAGAAAACCCAAGAGTACAGCAAAAATAAAGCTAATATATGACTCTGACACATCTATGCCAGCAATTTTGCCTGTTTGAAATTCATACTAGTAAATTTTTCTTTTACTAGTATGGCTTATGCAGTTTAGAGGAGTGTTTGACCTATACAGGGTAAAAGAGTTCATTTAGTCCACGTTAGTAATGACTCCAGCAAAAAGTTTTCCTGGTGTTTCTCCATGGACTATGCCCATGATGACTATGTTGTGCTGCTGGTCTGGTAGACATAGAGGAAGAGATACCCCTATTTTTGAGAGAGGCTTAAAATGAGTGTGCCCTGGGGCCAGGGTAACAGAGATACAGGCCTGGAGGGACATCTATTAATAAACTATTCATGTTTAACAGCAATATGCCATCATGATAATACCTCACCACTGGGCTTTCTTCCTAGTTCTGCCACACTACAAAACCACATCTTTTAATCTGCCCTTTAGGGGAATGGCAAGACCTGATCATGTAGGAAGAACATCTAGATAATCATGGTAGTCTGGCAGTTTTCTCTACCCTTAGAGTCTCTGAACCTACAACTGATTTGAGACAGGCTGCTTGAAGCCTTGCCCATGTCAAAGCTAGGAACTGAATTGTAGTTCTCAGAGCAGCACACTGTTTGCTCCTTCTCAAATTTTCCTTCCTTCTGTAATCACCACTGATTGCACCTTGGCAAAAAAGCTCCACTGCACAATAGGGAAAAGTGAAAATACCAGGCAGTAGAAAAAAATATCTAATAATCCAAATTAGAAAAGTAGGTGATACACCCAAACATGCATTGAAAACTACTTAAGAGGACGGGGACTTTTAAAAGTGATGAGAACATGAAACTCCAGTCATGAATTTGGGTTCCCCACTCCAATGTCTTTTAATATCTTTCAATGACTTTCAGTCAGGTGCAATGGTAGCTACAAAAGAAACAGCTAGCTTAGAGAGTCTTTAGCTTGAAAATTGCTGGGACCACACAGTTCCATGTAGATTTAGAAAACTGTCTAACTTGTGTTTAGCTGGAAGTGATGTTTGGAGATTTTTAGAAGCAAAAGCCCTCTCCACTAGCACTGTAATTCTCTGCACACTGCCAGAGCAGAACCTCAAGGATTTACTGGGTTGCTTTTAGAGTACTATCATTCGTTACAGCAAATTGGCAGAAATCAGAAAAATTAGCCAGGCTTTCAGAGACAAAGCCTTTCACCAGGTTTCTAAACATTCTTGCAAGATTGACTGTTCATCTAATTAAGGTTTAGTCTCTATCTGTAAACCTGGTCTTTCCTGTGTACTTGTATCACCTGAATGATAAGTACCACTTTGACAAAGGTGACATCACCAAGACTGAAGGGGTCACAGGCAGCAGCACTCAGAGATGCCCTTCCTACATTATTCACAGGATATTCAGGGCAACAGTGGCAGGTCCAAGGGGAAACCCTCCCTTGTTTGGGGGAGAGAAGGTTACCAGCCAGTCTGAAAAACCATTGTGTACACACTTGTTTGCATCCATAAGTGATCATAGGTCACACTAACCTTCTTCCTTCAGAGATTGCATGTTTATTTCTAGCAGTGGTGTCCTGAAATATTTTTCTTATGTTTTCAATTACATTTTCATCCACATAGTCATAGTTCTCTTCTTCCTCTTCCACCTCCCAGTTTCCAAGTGGCTTATCTGTTAGACCTGGGCAATTAGCAGAAAATAGCTGTAAGGAAATGGAAGACTGCCTTCACCCTCAAAAAAGTTAGAATTCACAGACAACCACAGAAGAAAAAAAATAATAAAGCAATGTTCTGTTAAGTTCTCATTTTCACAGAGTTCTTAAATGACTTGCTCAGGTTCCTGAATAATATCTGCAGCAGATCAAGAATGAAAGCCAGCTAAGAATTTTGTAAGATAGTCTTTGCTCTTCAATAATTCTTATTTCAGTTTTTGCATAATACTTGTACCTTGAAGACTGTGGGCAAACAGAATAATCTGTTGTCCATTCCCTGTTAACTGTCCACAAATAACATTTATTAAAATGGTTATAAAGTGTGATTGCTGATGGCATTAAAGCAGGCAGATAAAATTGTCAGTTTACATCAAAAGAAGAGCAGTCTACTTGCCACATGCAGCACCTGCCACCTCTATTGCAGAGTTGCTCCTATGCTCTTGTGTTTCATTGCCTGAAGAGATGAGCCTCTGCAGCTAGGAAACTGTGATTTGATTTTAGGATTTCCCAGAGCCAAATCCCTCAGTTTCTTCTTATTAAGACAACAATATAACAAACAGATATGCAGAGAGGAACGTGGCTTGACATTAAAATGAAAGGTCTGAAGTAAATTTCTTCACACCTACCTAGATCAGCCTGAAGCAATACTGAGGACAAACCTTCCAAAAAGCTGCAGCCTTTTCACACAAGGGCAGAGATGCTCTTGGGATGCCTCTTTGTAGCTCCATCATTGAGGTGAACTCTGCTCTGATGCTTGGAACAACAGATTCACCTTACAGCTTATACTGGTGAGCTACAGGAAGAACCCTACCTTTGGAAGGTCCCAAAGGCTTCTCCCTTGCCTGAGTGGTTCTGCTGCTTCCCTGGGACTAGAGATAGCTCCACAACATGCACAGGTCCACTAGCCACATGGAGCAGGATCTCACAAAGATCAGGCACCGAATACCCCAATATCCCCTATCCAGAGTAATCACATCCCTTGGTATAGATCATGCTGGGGAAGAGTCAGGCAGCAGTAGGACCAGCCAGGGATGAGAAGGCAACACCACCAAAGCTTCCTTGCCAGGAACAGCTCATCCTTGGAGCTTATCAGGAATCACCTTTCATGGAGCTGAGAGCTGTTTCTAAAGCAAAGTTTCACCTGAAGTGGCAAAGTACTATGAAACACTACATTTGGTACAGCTGTTCCTGCTTGTTTCATTTGCTAAGACATAACCTGAAACAACCTGCAAATGTGCACGAGGCTTCACAGCCTCTCTGACCTCTCAGCAAGGCTGTGCTTGTCAAACAGATCCTTCTTTATGGAACTGAGTTTTTCAAACAAGAATCCTCTGGAGCTTACTCTTGTGATCATCACATGTCCCTTCACCAATAAAATAGCTGCATATTCTTTTGTCAATCTCCAAACCCTACTTGTGTTCCTCCTAAGACTCTTCATGGCTGAGGTGTCTTCTTCCTGAAAAACTTGGTAGGTCTCATTTCTTTCTGAAGTTGTGAACCTTTCCTTTATAGATTTTTTAAGGCAAGAAATAATCATTAAGTTAATCAAGCAGCTGTCTGGCCACATGAACACAGATTTTGTCATAGACCAATTTACCTACAAGTCCTGCTGCTACATTTTAGGAATGAGCAAATTAGCAAAGTATTTCCAGATCTAGGCATCAAAAGAAAACAAACAAACAAACAAACAAACCCCAAACCTATGATGAGAAATTTAATTAAGATCTCAATCACATATGTGGCCACTATCTTGTTAATAAGCATTTCCAGGTTTGTAGTTCATTTGCAAGTTGGCTGTGTTTGAGATCAGTAAAAGTAAACTAATGAATAAACAGGCACTGAAGGAATAAGCTAATCCCTGTGATTCAGCAAGGGAAATACTGTTTGTGAGCTTAGACTTGCTAATATGGATATAAAGTTCAGATTGCTCACAGAAGGCATAGTTAGACTTTCTTCTTTCCCATACACAGGCAAACAAAATGATATGTTTCTAAGAAAGACAGCTCAAGGAGAAAGGAAATTAATGTCACTGGGCCAGACTAAATCACAGCTGTCCCTAGGCCCAAACCTGTGTAGGATGCCTTCTGAAATGTATTAATTTACACTTCAATGAACCTTAAGCAATGAATGGGATAACTGAATGATTCCAAGGGATTCTGAACACTGAAATCAATGCAATTTGCTTCCCTGTTTAAAAAAAAAAATAAAAAAATCTATTAGCCTCAACACTGAATTACTGAATCTGATATGCTATCTCAGCCTGCTAAGAAAACAAGACTTATGTCATTGTACTGCCTATCCATCCATCCATCCATCTGCCAATCTCTTCAGTACTTTTAAAAGTTTTTTTGCCAATTTCAGTCAGATTTGAAAAGGGGCAGAAGTCTTCATGTGGATGCAAAAGCAAGAGTTGAATTAGTTCCTCTAGTGAAAGAAAAGCATGCAGAACACAGCTGTTATGCACTCCATTTGGCAGCAGACAGCAGCATAAATCAGCGTGTGCATATTGGTTGGCCGCTCAACACACACAAAGCTCCAGACCTGCTCTTTTTCATTTGATAGGAGTGCCATAAGGAGAGTTTTTGGTTATTATCAGGAAAAGGGGAGAGGAGCAGTAGGGGACAACAGACTTGAATACTTATTAAAGCAAATTTCATTAATTCTGCTCTTCCTGGAACGATTTGTATAATTACATTTGCCTTTATAGTGGAAGGATAGTCCTCTGCAGACAAAAAAAAATCCATTTTCTCACTTGTATCCTCAAGTGAGTAGGATTTGGGTTTTTTTGTTCACTTGGAATATATTTGCCATTTTTTTCACTAATTTCAAGGTCACAAACTGTTGTCATAACTCTCCATTCTCACCTCCTTCAAAAGTAACCCAACCTATCAGGACCATTACTTAAATGAAACCATCACTAGAAATCCCAACAGATGTACATACAAGTCTGCACACCTAAATGCCCCTGGCTGTGCCCATAACATAGTTTTCCAGCTGTGATAAATAGCTCAGTTCAGGATTTATGCCGAATCATTTAACATTCAAATACTCCATATTATTTAGTGTTTGTTTATGTCTAACTTGAGAACAATAGTTGTGAATTATTATGTACAATAATACTGTGAGTGGGAGAAGCCCAGCCTTATTTCTGCACATCATTTCAGTGGAAATGCACACAAGTGAAGGCATATGCATAAGCCAAAGTGTTTTTATGAACTGTAGCATTTTATTTGCATTTTATTGGGCCTGGTTTTCATGTTCTTCAGTGCTAATGAGAACTAATTCCTTAGGGAGTGCTACTGAAAGCTATTCAGTGATAGCAAGATCCAAGCCCATAAAACAAATAGGCTCTTCCTTGAGCTGGTACCCATCAACTCCTTCACATGATGATGCAGTGTATCTTAAAAAATATCACTAGCGTAACATTTCATATGCACTGTAAGTTTACTATTCATATATGGGCAATGTTCATATCCTTTTTTAATCTATTAACCCCTTGTTTAGAAAAGTTTAATCTTAATTTCTTAAGAAATCTTAGATTTCATTCTTAAGAAATTAGATTTCTTCATTCTTAAGAAATCTTAGATTTCCTAAGAGGTCACCAAAAAAAAAGAACACCTTTTTTTCAAATTAATTCTGAATTCTATGTTTTGCATTAATTTTGGGGGGATATATTATGTTGAATTCATGTTAATATTTGGTTTAAAACACAGCCCTAAATCAAAATGTATTGCCCTAAACAATGGGACAGCAAGCTACAGCATAGGGGCAGAAATTCCTTAAGCCATCTTTGTTGCTATATTTAGTAGACATTATATGTTAATCCTAAATTGCAATTAGGAGGTCCATTCTTTTTTTTTCATTCTTTAGCCCACAGGCCTCCTAAATGAAGTGTCTGATGTCAGAATATATAGCATTCTTCCCTAAAATGTCCTGACATTAATAAACAAAATCAACATAAACACTTTTTTATTGCCAACTGTAATAATCCCAGAAACCTAAGTTATGAGCAAGATTAGGTGATGTTTTAGAAACTCCACTTAGAATAAATTTCAAGGTTAAAGAAAAACTGATACAGCAGATTTCTGATGAGAGTTATTATCCTGAAGATATTGCTACTGTATCTAATAAATTCAAACTCCGTGAAATATAAGAAAATAAGATAATATTATGGTGGCCAATTCAGGTTTAAAAGGCTTAATTTCTTAGAAACAAAGATAATAAATCCCATCTTTACTAACGAGCTCTGTAAGAAAAGATAATACATACTTTAAAACCAAAATAAAAACATGTTGCTTTTCGGAGCTTTCTGTTTCTTTGGTAAGAAACAGCAATTCTCTCTGTAACTGTTTTTTTTAGGTTTGCTTTTTTGGTTTTTTTTTGAGAGCACAGATTCAACATCCTTATTAGGAAATTGAAACAGGTTGGTGCTTTGGAAGGTGGCTTAACATTCACCAGTAGAAGTTTGAAGATTAGTCAGTGAATGGTGCATTTCCTCCCACTCAAAACCCACGGGAGTGTGTCTGTGTTATTAGTCTTGACATATTTTCTAATCCATTATCTTGTGAATTAGCAGAGCAGAGCATAGTCCCTGGAACAGGCAGGCTCACTGCACGCAACAGTGGACTCATGGGGATCCTTTGGCTGGCCAGGAGGAACTGCTACAACATCTAATCCAATCTCCTGTATAAATCTGCAGTTATCTTTGAATTAAGCCAAATAATTTTGGACTGTAATAGCTACATCTTTCAGATAAACCTTTAGCTTTGATTTGGGTTTGTCAGTGTACAATCCATCACTGCTCTTTGATGTAGGTTAAATCTGCCTAGCTCAAACTCACTCCATACTCAAATTTAGACTGCACAGAGTTATACTCCAAGGCAATTAGAGCCATGAAGGTGATTAAGGGACAGTAGCATCAGTAAAGATGCTTTTGGTTATGTTTTTTCCAGGCATATTCCCCCTTGCTTCTCATTCCTTCCTTACCTCACAGAGAGGTAATTTTTTTTTCTGGGTTTTAAACAGAGAATACCATACTTTGTAGCTGTCAATATGGAAACTTCACCATTTACCACTATAAAATCTAATCAAATTTTCAAAGCCAGAAAATACACATTTGGGATTATCTCTCAAAGCAGCCAGGCACCAAAATACCTTTCAAAAAACAGCCCCCAAATAATCAACAGTAATAAGGATTAGTGAATTCAACACATTACAGCAATTCTTCACTATACAAGTTGTTTATGAGGTTTCAATATACATAGTTTCAAACAGGTCATCCTTTTTAGGAGTCTCACAAACTGAATGACAAGACAATAAAGAGAAACTTTATGGGAAGTTCTTATATTGATATCAGTTATCAGTTTACTAATGTTGTGAGAAGGAATATTTGTGCTTTAGTCTACCAAATGTTCTAGTGTTGCAATTATTGTGGTATGTTCATATTTCAGATATAATTTGTGACTGACAGATCAATGAAATAAAGTGATTTTTTTATATTAACTGCAAAGTCTTTTGAATTTGTCTTCTTATTATCTAGCTTCTCAACTTCAGTATGTTTCCTTTCTGGAAAAGCAAAAACTTAAAAGGTAAGTAGAAAACTAATCAGCTATCAAAAATGCTTGGGAAATCCAAGCAATTGGTAACTTTAAAAAAAGTTATTGGTCAAGTAATTTGCCCAATATAATTCTTTTTCTTCAAAATACAAAAATAAGAGTTGAAGAATTCTTTGTACCTTTAATGTGAATTACCTGCTCATCTTTAAAGCCCGTTGCAGTCAAGTGTTTCTTACAACAGATGATTTGTAAACATCATCATAAAGCAAAAGGCAAGTGCATCTTTTCCACACATTTTTTCCTAAAAGCTACTGAATATTCATGCTGCAGTGTCAAACAGAGTTTAATACCATGCTGCTGTTGTGAGCTTGGATGAATTTGCCTTACGGCATTTATGGAGGAAGAACAGAAATGTTCACTTTTCATCTCTTTTGACTAAGCCACAGATTCCAAGTGAAATCATGCAAGATAATCCCATATGTAAATTATTTATCAGGACTGAGGTTAATCTTTGTTGTATTAACTCAAGCCATAAAGCTTAACTGACCTTTAATCACTCTGTTTTCCACTAATGTAGTTTTCTCAGTCACGTCCTTCGTATTCTCATGATGCACCAAATCATTTTGACAACTAACTTGTAATTCCGAAACATCATCAGCTTGATCTGAGCCCAATTTCTTGGTGGTGTCTATACAGATATTCTGAAATTACATAGAAGAGCACATTAACTTTACATGTAAATTGTTACTCCCAACTGGATGCTTTCAGAGATGTGACATTAAAAGCGACATTCTTTGGGTTGTTTTGTGAATTTTAACCACAAATTTGTATGTCAAAGTCATCAATCATGTTTACCATAATGCTTGTCTTTCAAGGATGTATATCACAAAATAACATGACCACAAGGCACGCTAAGTGAAGAAATTACCTTCAAAACATATCACCAGTCTTGCTATTCTTTTTCTTGGATATATGGATGGAGTAATGAAAACACAAGGAGGAAGATATATCTGTCCATTTTGATTGATATAGACTTCTTTCTGATTCACTATTTTTATTGTATTGATCATTCATCTGATTAGTTCTATCACATACTACACCCCAAATTCATATAAAGTCTGATATTTCAATTATATTTATCAAGTAGCATTCATAGCAGAGTGAGTATAGTTAAAAGATAGGAACAGTCAATTATGGAACAATTAATTATAGTGTTATTACATTGCAGAAAGTAAGTTATGTGGCTGCAATACAATTCAAGCTTGATACATATAGTTCCATAATTTTGAATGGTTTTTGTTTTTTTTTTTAATTCTGAGGTATTTATGTCATAAATACTTTCAGTCAAAGATATATTTTTCATCTGTGTAAAAGTCAATTAAAATTGTCCAAAAGTCTATCTTCAGCAGAGCTATAGAGTAGCTGCAGTGTGGGTACAGTCCAATTGCAATCATTATACCAGACAGTATATATTTTTAATAATAATCAGTAAAGATTTTCCATTCAGAAGCAAATGTAGATTTTCGTCAGCAATGACAAAGCCTGTCCTATTCCGAGAGAGAAGGTCATCTAGGTAAATCTGACAGTATATACACACAGTAGTAGTAGTGTCTGATCTTTTCAGAATCAACCCAGAATTTGAGAAAACAAAACATAGCCCCACATTTTATGACAATCTGACCCTTTTGATAAAAGATATCAGACAGCAACAAGAAAGGCACTGGTAATTGAAACTGAACATTTGCAAGAGTATATTAAGAAAAACAGATGAAGACAAAATCTGTAAAAGGTAGGGACAATTTCCTCAGAGAGTGGTTCATGATGTGACATAAGTGGAACACCCTCATTTTTTTTCAGTTAGAGGAATCTTGAATAGTTTTCTCCATTTTCTAAAACACACACTATATGGTCAATCTGCAGTGTTGACTGAGTTACAGTATCCATTGCAAGTTTGTGCATTACAGGCTGTGCAATTCTGGCTAGTGTTCTCCTTGATTGCAAAAGAACCTCTGAGGTTAAGCAAAGCTTGAAGCAGTGATGTAATTCACAAAAACCTTAGGGATTTGTAAAAAAAAAAAAAAACAGCTGAGAAATATTTTGCAGAGAGGACAGATATGTCAGAAGTTCTTCACAGCAGAGAGTTAAAATAACCCAATGAAAAAGACACTGATCAAACTAAGATGAGGCTCAGCTGGTGTGTTGTGGAATAGTTTCACTGAGGTTTAGTGTTTAGTGGCAGTCTGGCCTGGTAATATGAACACATATTTTACAGCTAATTAGTAAGAAATGTCCACCTTTGCTCAGGAAAAAAACCCATGCTTAAATAACCATTTATCAAAGCCACCACTAAGCCTGTCCTATGCTCAGTGTCATTCATACCTGTTTATCACAAGTGAGAGGTCTTGGGAAGGGCAGGGAAACACTTTTTAGGTAGATTCGTCCTGTGTTCAAGTTACTGGGCATGCTTAGCACAGAGAAAGCTTTCACTTAAAAGTCAGCTTTCAGGTAACAAGGAAATGTTAATTTAAATGCTAGACATAAACCAAATCATTATTAAAATAAAATAATCATTAAATAGGCCATTTTCTAGTCAGCTCCTTTTTTTACACATTAATGCTAGCAATCATATAATGAACAAGTATGTTGAGATGATTACTTTTGTATTGTCTTAACTAACTAAAAACAAACCCTTGTACCAAAACAGAAAGATCCCCTCATCAAGAAGAATGTAGCTGAAATTCATGGTAAACTTATCAGCCACCAGCAAAATCACACACTGTGAAACAATGGTTACTTGGGGCACCTTGCAAACAAATTAAACATTTTAAACCAAAAAGGATTACAGAAACTGAACTGTCACTTCACTATATGCTTAAATCTGGTATCACTTTAACTTTCTTAATAGCACTATATATAACTATTATACTAGAGACCAGCAGAGATGAGAATTTTATTTATTTTTTTTTAACTATACAAGAGTGAAGTCTTACAGTTGTCTTTCAAATGCTAGGCAGGTTCAACATCCCAGGGTTTCCATCTATGTGGAGTCATTGTTACAGTAATTTAAAGTTGTCAGGATATCAGCCATGGTTTTCAGTACCATTACTGCCAGAAGAAACAGTAATTCAGTTAAAAACTCATGATCTGAACTACAGCAATTTGTCATAACAGATACTTGCCAGGAAAGCACAAACCTCAGCATCTGGAGAAACCAACCAACAGCTACAGGTACACAAACTACAAATTTTACCCCAATGGCTAAGCAACACCACTTACCTCTCTAGGTTCAGAAGACTCATCACGTTGTCTGGAAACAACTCAGAAGACAAAGCACAAAGCCATAAAGGTAAGGTAGCCTAAGTTTGCACAGTTCCCCTCAGGAAATAGAAGGTGTTAGATCAAACAGTGTACAAAAAAGTGTGAGAGCTAAGGCAAGAACTTGAGGGCTGGAGATGCATCACTTTAGTAAGAACAGAAGTTTCAGCATCCTGCAGAAGTTGTGACTGCAGAGTTTATAGAAGACACACAAACTGAAAACACTGCAGCAGCAAAGTGAATTTCAGAGTGAACAGTTTGAATTAATTTCCTATTGCCTCAAGAGCTTAAAGCACTGCATTTGTGTGCATGTGTGCATGAGCTCTCTTCTGCAAGCAAGGCTCCCCTCCACTTGCCTGCTCCAGAAGCAGTGAAATCAGGCAGCAGTTTTTATTCTTATGAATGGCACTGCACAAATAGTAACACTTTGCCTACCTACAGCTTCAGTTATACAAAACCTATTCCAAATATGACAATTTCCCTTCCAATTTAAACATATAGTAGCATCACCTCACAGCTCCAAGGTGCATTCTTCTCTGACTTCAAAAATTCAGGCTATTAACAGTTCACAAGATCACAGGATGTCAGGGGTTGGAAGGGACCATGGAGATCTTTGAGTCCAACCCTTCTGCCAGAGCAGGATCATACACTGCAATCTAATCTAGCACAGGTCACACAGGAACGCAGCCAGATGGGTCTTGAAAATCTCTAGAGAAGGAGACTCCACAACCTCTCTGGGGAGCTAGTTCCAGTGCTTTGTGACCCTTACAGTAAACAAGTTTCTTCTCATGTTGAGGTGGAACTTCCAGTGCTCCAGCTTCCATCCATTTCCCCTTGTCCCATCATAGGGCATAAGTGAGAAGAGGATGTCCCCCCTCCTTCTGACACTCAGACCTCATAGATTTATAAACATTTATTAAATCCCCTCTCAGTCTTCTCTTCTTCAGGCTAAAGAGCCCCGGATCTTTCCTCATAAGACATGTATTCCAATCCCTTAATCATCCTTGTAGCCCTCAGTTGGACTCTCTCAAGTAGATCCTTGTCCCTCTGGAGCTGGGGGGGCCCAGAACTGGATGCAATATTCCAGGTGAGGTCTACATGCTCTGACAGTTTCTCCACAATTCTCCTAAGTGATAAGTCCCTTTTTCCATGTGATGTACATTTCTTTCTTCTTTGAAAGAAGTTCCAGTTGTGAATATTTCTTTCATTACTGTGTCTAATTGCTTTTAAAACTAATTTAAATTTCTGTTGTCAACATAATGTGGCAATGAGTTCCAGATTTGACTTCTGCATTGTGTAAAATTTCCTTTGGGTTCTTGTTTGCTTTTTTGTTTTTACTGCCCTACCTCATAATTTCATGCTGCAGCTGTAATCCACCTCTATTCATTTTCTCCCTACATTCACATTTTTACTCTTTTTCTTGAGTCATCCTGTCTTTCAGCTGTACAGTTTCTGGTCTATTTAATCTTTCCTCTTGTAGGAGTCAAATTGTAATCCATGATGCACCAGCTCCTGAAAAACCTAATTTTATGTAAAATACAAAATGACTGAAAGCAGTTCATATACCACACATACTTCAGACAGCAGTATTTGGTCCCAACTACTCAGTGAGCAAAGAAAATAGCACAGGATTTCTCACAATTAAAAAAAAAGGAAACAAGAAAACCAACCATCTCTGGAGGTGCCCAGTGAAATCAGGTACTCCATCAGAGATGGAGTAACAGAAAGAGAAGCTTTAAAGCAAGTGAGAAAAAAAGGCTGTTAAAAGTGTTTACAAAAAAAAAAAAAGAGAAGATAATAAATGTGTTCATAATACTCATTATAGTTTTTGTTGCTTATCCTCTTTTTCTTTTCTTTTTTTTTTTTTTTTTTTTTAAGGAACTAAAAACTCAACCAAATCTAGAAATTCAGAGGAAAGAAGGAGAAACATTTGTTTAAAGTGTAGAAAAATGTGGGAGTAAATATTAAACCAACAGCTGCCATAGTCTCTGAAAATGCTGTGAGAGATGTAGTGGCATAAACCAATCTGACAAAACTGTGCTTTTCTAGACAGAAAGTCAAGCTGTTATATGATTACAAATGACTCTAGTGAAGAGGAGTGCTCATTTGTCGGAGCAATCAGTACTGGACATGGCACTACACCTTTGGAGTACATTTATTATGAGACACCCATGCTAGTAGATACAGATCATAAACCTCTTACTGCAGTCTTTAAAGACAGCTTGGAGTGGCACTTGCTGCCTTCAGAAACTCGAGCAAAAGCTGTAGATATATATCTTTGCTTTGGCATATACTGCAAGGGTATACTTATCTATAAAATGCTTAATTGCTGCATGCACCTTTCCACCAGGAAAAAAAAAAAAAAAAGCAAAAAGCTGTATATGATGAGCAAAAGTGTGACAAATGCTTTTGCAGTTCAAAAACATTTCACTGTTTTCAGACAAAAAAAAAAAAAAAAAGACAATTTATCCCCACAAATGAAGATTCTGTAAGGGAGTCACACAGCACTTTATTCATGGGGAAGCCTAACCAGACTGAACAAAGCTTTATCTTTGGAGAATATTTAAAGGAAATTATGAGAGAGTGAGAGAGGGAGACATATCAGTCTAAGCAAGGCATTCGTAGTTGCTGATTTATAGAGAAGACTTCATGAATTTCAGAGCAACCTACATCATGACAACCTACCTATATAATTTTGCTTCAACCTTCATTATCTCTGCATAACTTTCTGCAGGGACAGTTTGGAACTGCAGCTAATCACAGAAGAATCACAGGTTTTGATTAATGTATTGTATCAGCACAGAATCAGGTCAGTGCTATCACAATCAGAGCCTTAGACCATTCAGAAACACAGATCTGAATTATTTTCCAGTTTGCAAGAGAGTGAGCTGGAGTAACTACATCAGTCAGATTTACACCATTGTTAGTCAAAATTAAATTTCACCCATTCTCGGGAATGGGTACTTCCACCTAACAGATGGGAAACAAATAATGGGAATACACACACAGAAACTGCTGACAACTCTCAGGAAATTTCCATTATTATGGGAGACTGTTAAGACACTTGAAAGAAAGCAATCACCTTTAGATTATTAATCATTTGTATCCCAAGGTAGCCTTCTTGCATTGCCTGTTGGCAAGACAGCTTATTTTGGACATCAAGGTAATTTTTTGCAAGGGCACAGTGTACCCATAGTTAAGGGTACTGACAAGAATCAGTGCTTTGGTACTGAAGAATTTTAACAGTCTTCCCCATTGAACTGCTTCCAGTACATTATATCAAGCCTTCATTTTCCACAGTCCATTGGAGTGTGGAAAAGGAGAAGAGCTAGTTACAAGATGCTTCAGAAAGGCCATGGGCAATAAAAAGGATCCTCATTTAGCCTCATTAGCATACAGGATGGGAGCACTTTGGAGAATCATTTGCCTGCAGAAATCCTAAGGTACTATAAACCACCGATGAACTATTTTTTTTCCAATGAAGTGGTAGAGGTTATATCACTTCAAAGACAGGAACAACATTACAATAGTTCGTGAGTTCTTCTCTGCCTAGAAGAGATATGAAACATCTGATCAAATTAAGATTTTTTATGAGGCTTCAAGTTCGGAACGGGTTTCTCCCTCAAAATGTACTTTCTGTACATGCCTACGGTATCACCGTTAACTTCATGTTCATTGTCAGTAGCCTGGGTTTTCCCAAGGATCAAGAAGGGGGAGGCTATGTAATAAAAGTCATGATGGACTGTAGGCAGATGCCACCGTAGGCTCAGTTTTAGGGGGCAAACAATGTATTTAAAAAGCGGCATCTTCCTAACAGCAGGGACAGAAATAGTTAATCCTTGAGTTAATCCTTCTTCAGAGCCTCACTACGAAAAAACAAAGCAGAGCAGAAAGTGATGTTCTCGTTAGATCTCTTTCTACAAAAACAAAAGCAAGTTACGGATCAAACCGAACGCTCTTTAAAGAGACATCCACGGCCCGCTCGGCGTTCTGCCCGACACGCAGTCTGTCAGGGAGCTCGAACAGACATCCCGGCGACGTGCAGACCGAAGACGAACACGCGGCGAAGGACACGAGCCGCTTGCGGGCGCAGACCGAGCCGCCGCTTGCTCGGTATCGAGGCGGGGGCGGGGTGAGGGGGTTTTATAGGGTGAACGTCTGGGCTCGGGCGGTTCCGAAGCGCGGGGCGGGCAGCGGGGGCGGGCAGCGGGCAGCGGGGGCGGACCGGAGCCGCTAGGTGGCGCTGCGCCCCGCGGCATCCCCGCATCCTCACGCACCGTCCGGTCGCGGCAGCAGCGGGGCATGCGGGGACGCGGCGGTTCGGTCTGGCCCCCGACTGAGATGTTTCCGTCCGCACCCCCCCCCACCCCCCATAAAGAAGTCCGCCGTTGTTATCGGGGACTAGGTAAAGAGAAAACGATTCTCGCTCAGACTGGCTGATTTCTTGGGGCAGCGGTATGTGGAGAAATGTTAAAACATGGTTAGTGAACTGGCTGAAGCATCATATTTTTTTTTTACTTTTTTTTTTTTGGAGGGGCGGTGCGTGAGTAGCAAACGGTGAAAAAAGAAAGGACCCATCCGACCGGATGACCTTTAAAGAAAGGCTGTTGTGTGCGTGGAACATGGTTTTCAAGGAAACTTTATGAGGGCTCCAAGGAGGTAATTAAATACCGCCCACAGTTCAGGTAAATTTTCTACAGCTGATGGAGACAAAAGAAGTTGCACTATGTTATCAGCAAAAGCATGCAAGAGTGAACTGCTATTGCGGTCTACTAAAATACTTTGCTTGCTCCAGAGATTTCAGATCCCCAAGCTTTTGTTCTTAATCCAGTGACTTTCCTGTACTCAGTCACTCCTCACAGTACTCATATAATCTTTTCTTGTTGATGAGATCTTTTTCTTTTCCAAAATCTGTCCCAGAATAGTGCGGAGTACATCTCAAGAGACTTTTAAATAAAGCTTTGCTACCAAAGAGTCTTTTGTGTCAGGGGGTAACTAGAGCTGACAGCCTCTTTTCCCAGACATTTTTTTTCTTCTGCTCGGTGTGTGTACAAGCAAAAGAGAAGATTAAGTTGAGCACCCTTGAGTGGCCTGGGATGAAACAATGCTGTATTAGCCAACACAAAATGACCAGGCTTACACCTTCAGTTACTCCTTGTTACAAATCAAAAGGAATATTTTAAGCTCTATTTTAGCGCCAGCTAAAATGCATAATACAGAAGTACATAATGCCCTCCCAGCTCCATCTTTTCCCTCTCCTCTTCCTGCTAAATACGTGAAGTGGGGAGCTCTTGATTCCCAGAGCCTCAGAGCACAGTTGGGTTTTTTTGATCTTTACTGTAATGCATATGTTAGCATTACATTTATTTTTGCAGATATGTCTTTATTGTAAAGCCTGATTTTTTTCTGAGTACTTAGACTTAAACAGCACTTTCTTTATCCCACACTCTGTGCACTGAAAAGTATTGTTTTCTGCATTTTGCATGCCGGCAAATCAAAATGACCTCTTTTCCACATATCTTCAAGAGGTGGGTGGGAACCAGTGAGGTGTCCCCACGTGTCACCTTTCCACACACCCTACCCCTTCACTATGCTGCCTTCACTGCCAGCTGCACTGCCCGCCCTGCCCAGGGCATTGCCCCCACGCTCATGAGCGCTCAGCTAAAGAAATCAGACCTGGGCTGTCTCAGCCTGGGCAACGAAACACAGTTAGTAGCCACCTGTGAAAATCCTGGTTTCCATGGCACTCACGGCATGAGAAGGCAACGGTGAAAGGAAGCGAGATGAGGACCCCATTCCTTGATGGAGAGTCTGACAGTTTAACCACAAGTCAGGCTTTGCACTTCTCCTGGGCTGCTCACCCACTAAGCACTGAAGCTCTTGGGAGGAAAAAAGTGTACATCTGAAGATGTAAATTATTAAATTCTGCTTCTGTATTACAAATACATCTCACCTCGCAAATGGAAGGGCTTGTTTGTTCAAAGACTATGAAATGTTGCATGTTGTGAAATCACCACTTAAGCAGAAGATGCGAATTCTTGTCATTTATCTTAATGGGACATTAACTGGAAATTTAATTACAAGGGAGAGCTAATTATCTGCAGGTTTGCCAAACTGCAGATGGAATCTACTCAACAGAATGAAATCTGAATGCTGAAGCTGATGCGAACATAAGTGCAGTTTAGTGTGGGGAAAAATTGAATTTAAACCAAATGAAAAGAATGAAATTTCCCGAAACTCCTAACACAGAACCTCAAATGAGGCACCCCTCACTGCACCATTCCTCCAGCTGTCTCTCCCACAGTCCTCAGATCTCTGAACCTAAAAGATGAAATAACAGCAATACTGGTTCAGGTCAAAACGCATTTTTACTCGCTGTGTTTTCTTTGTTGTTGCCCTAAGCAGACACCACAGAAAAGTAAGGACAGAGCAAGGCAATCTGCTACCTCCAAATACATTTTTAGCCTCTTAACTATTTTCAGCACAGGGAATTTCCTGAGCTGACGTGGTTTGTCTATTGCTAACTCTGACAGGGTCTATTTTCCAAGTATTTGTCCAGTCTCCCCTTGAACTCCTGATCCACTTCCAACCTTGTTCTGGCTTCCCTTGGTCTGAATGTATCCTGCCCCATTTCCTCTTATTGTGGCCCTGCAGACAGTGGGGAGGGGGAGGAGGTGGGACAAGATATTTAAAATAAATTGTTTTCAAGTTCTTACTGCTGTGCTGCCCTTCCTATCATGAGTCTGCAAGTCCAGTTGCAGAGCTCACACTGGGCTTCCTCTTACTACATGACAAAAAACTGTGCATGGCAGACAGCAGCCTCGGGAAAGCAGCAGGACACCATGCTGGCAAGAATGAAATATTTCAGATTGGATTCAGATCTCAGAAGCTGAGTGTAAATCTGGAGTCTATCCATGCAGTTCAGCAGCATTATTCTGGATTTACTCAATCATGACTGAATTAAGCATCCAGCTGGTTTTTTTTCCCAAAATCATCTGGTTTCCAGGCCACAGTGGGGAATGTAACAGCAGAAGTTGTTTTATTAGTAAAAATGCATTCCTATTCAAACAGGTATTTCTGCAATGTTTGGATCACTTCAAGAATTTTGCCTTTTCACACATGTATACACATATAGATGTACAAAGAGGTATGAGTATATAAATATTTCAGTTTGCTCACTGGATGCTAGTCTGTTTTAGCAGAAATAAACTATTTTGCCCCATTTTTCACTCCCCTCCTTGTTCTTTATTCTCTGACATAATTCTGAAGCTCTGACACTGAATTCACTCCCAGCTGTGTTAAACTGCATGCTGGTGGTTAGTAAACCTGGCCAAGTCACAAGGTGTTTTAGTTTTGTTGTCAATATTGAAAAATATCCTGGGGAGGATCTGGATTCTTGCTCATTAGAAAGGATGTTCCCATTCTGGAATTTCTGGCAAATTGGAAAGTGACTTCACATCCGAAAAAATGACTTCTAATTACAAATATTTATCGATACTATTAAAAGGAAACTTTTTCAGACCTTTAAGGCATATTTTATCCTTAGTCAGACATCATATTTGACAAGTAGGTCTTCTTTCACTGCTTGTCTCTTTCTGGTATGGGTCAATTTGTTCATTATAGAATGATACTTCAGCTCTAATAATGGTTGGCTTGTTTGGGTTATAAATATGAGAAACGGGTTTTTATTACTATCACTGAAAGTTTTTTCTCACATCTACTCATTGAGTGTAGTAGCTCAAAAGGAGAGCATGAAATTTCAGCCATGTTAAGTATGCATTTGTCTTAAAAACTAATGATACCATGATAAACCCTCGGTTGTTAGCTCCACCATTCTGTAGATGACAGTAATGATTACAAAGCTCTGAAAGTGGAGGGTACTTCTCCCCAGTTCACATGAATTTCTGTTCAGAATGTGTCCAGCTTCATGATTTACTGTCTTAACTTTGCATATAGTCTCAATGTACTGAACCAGGCCTTTTCAATCACTTGTTTAATATTATTCTGGAAGACTTCATCTGCAGATGTTCTAAATGATAAGTATCTACATTTCCTAACCAAGATAATGAAGTAAATAATTTCTACATTACACTTACAAAGCCAAAGAAGGCATCCACTTTGGTGTGTTAAGCACCATTGCAGCTGACCAATACATCTAACAGATGTTGACAGGGATACTGCTGCTGTGTCTTGGGTCTAGGTACACAGCTATTAAATTCTGAGCTGTCAAGGAAGCCATATACAACTTTAGAAGGCTTTGCCACAGTGACCACAGATATACATCAGATAGAAGATTCTTTGAGCATATAAGTAATTGCTTGGTAGAAAATGCTTCAAACTATTGACAAAAAACTTTCTGTTTGTTCTGAGGACAAAGAGCTATGTAACTCTCATGAGTTTGATTACATAGTGCTGCTTTGATTTCTTCAGTCTTGCCTTGGGAATTCAGAAAACGTTTTATTCTGCAGCCCAAAAATTATTCAGTCTTTGGACCAAGCTCAATAGTTCATTTGCTTTTCAGTTCAGCAGTCAGCCTTTAAAAACATAATGCTGTCTTATGAGGCTTCATGATCAATATTCATATAGTCAGACAGGTCTTTTTTTCTAATGTGAACATTTCTTCTCAGAAGATGGACACTGACATGATCCCAAAGAAGCTCACAGGTTTTAGAACAGATTATGACACCAATCTTGAAAGGGAAAATTGTAGTGCTATTACCTGCTTAAGAATGTCAACTTTTTCAGTCTCACCAACAGCAAATACTTCAAATATTCAGACTAGACCTCCCCTCAATGGTATGTGTTACACATAAGATTATTAGTAGAGTTTTGTGGCCCATGTCACAGAGTAGATTCTAAGCAGCATCCCAGACTGGTGTCCCAGTTCTACCAAGTCAGCTTGTCGTGCTTCAGCTCCCAAGATAATAGGGAGAGTGTGCTTCATCAAATTGGCAGCACTGGCAACAGCAGGACACTTTTTTTCTCAGCTGAAATGACTGCTGATCTCCAACTTCTCCTGCTTTCCTTTGTCTATTTTGCAAAATGGTGGCAGTCAGGAGAAGAGGAGTCTTGGCTCTTGATGGAACTGGCAGGAGTTGTTACTGCATCAGGAAACTGGCTGATGCAGCCAGCAAGAAACACAGAGACTGGGAAAGAAAGACTCACCACAGACAGCTGTAAGAAGATATTTATCTCTCCCCAGCTGTTGTCTTATGTATCTTTTCACTGAAAACACAGCTTGTGCATATACACAATGTAGAGGGGCATGGCATTGAGCAGATCTTAAAATGTTCCAGTGATGAAGAAACTGGGCTGTCTCCCAGCCATGCCTTCGACCAGCTACCATCAGTGGTTCAGGACTGCTGTAGATTGTGCAAACAAATTGTTCTGTGGCAGAGGTGAAGTTATCTGAGCTGAAATGATATGGCAAATCTGACATGTCCTCAGCCAAGTCACAGAAAGCTGAGGTGGCTGGTGGTAGTTTCAAGCTGGTTGAAAAACAGCTTGCTGAGAGTTACAATGCAACACAAATTCTTTAAAGCATTTGTCTGGTTTTGGCTATTGTCTTCTTGAGCCAGCGAGGAACAGATTAATACAAGAAAAATATCTAATCAGCTGTATTAAATGAGTCTATTAAAATCAGTGTTCATCCTCATGTGAGTACAGCTATGCACATGGGTAAGTGTTTACAGGAGCAGAGCCTTAGAGGCCTTTGTGTGCCAACACATTCACACATACTTAAGTTTACTACATGAAGAATCCCATTTGGCAAACAGAAACTCTCACTGTTGTTGTACAAGCCCAACAGTTGGCAAGATCAGGACCTTGGACTCAATGTTTCCTACGGTGAAGCCTGTTCTTGGCACTGAAGAAATGACGGAATGTAGCCAAACAATCTCTCAGCTACACAAAACCTGTATGTCTTAAACTGAAAAGTATTCAGGGAAGGAATTATATTTTTTCCACAGATGAGTTCAGTGTTTAACATAATGTGGATGCTACCAGAATTCAAATAATAAATACAAAAAAATAACCTCACATCGCTTATTTATTTGCTTCCTTGTGGATTTGTGAGAAGGCTAACAAGAAGACAAGAAAGTACAGTTTATTATTATTAATTCTGATTTAGTGGTCTTTTTACCTGCTTAGGTGTAGAAAACTACAAAGCAAACCAGCCCATCTAAGTTTTCCGGGTGCCTGGTGACATTTGAAAGCTTATATAAATAATGTAGACCTCAAGTTAGCCTCAGCCTCTGACTCTTATTTCAACTTCTTGG
The DNA here is from genome assembly GCA_025447755.1 of Corythornis vintsioides. Lineage (NCBI taxonomy): Eukaryota > Metazoa > Chordata > Aves > Coraciiformes > Alcedinidae > Corythornis > Corythornis vintsioides. The sequence goes on along the minus strand of JAOEGS010017326.1, from coordinate 3,202 downwards.
ATAACTAATAAGATCAACAGCAGGTGATGCCACATGAAACAATGGCTCTTGGGAGAAAATTCTCTAATCTACCTGGAGCTGGACTAAAATCTCTCATTAATTTCAAATGGATCATCAGAGAGCATCTGTGAATTAGCAACAGTTTCTGGATGACACAACCCCACTTCCCAGCAGAAGCTTTCCCTTCACCACCACTCATTTCCAAAGATACACAGTCCCAATTTCTGTGTTCTTGACCGAAATCATGGAAATTAAAAACTGTGAATTAAAAAGCTGTGCCATAGGCAACCTGAGGATACCTCCAATGCCTCCTTCTGAGCCAGAATTTATTGGGTCAGCAACTCCTGACTCCTCCTAGCCCATTTGGCCACCTCTATAACCAGCATGTTAACAACAGAGAAACATACCCCTCTGTGACAGTAATTGGCTCCCCTTTGAGACCCCATTTTACATTGCCATAGCAAAAAGAGGCTCCAATGCAAGTGATAGATAGACCCAGGGAGGAGTAATAAGCCACACATACATTGTAGAGCATTTTGAAACCAGTCAGTTTCACCATCCTCTGGTTTTAGCAGATGTTTACAGGAGGTGGTCTGTGTGGTTTTGTGCCTCAAAAGTTTCATTTTAGGTTCGGGGAGTTCGGTGAAAAAGATATTTGGGAAGAAATTGGGTGAAAGATTTACACATATCTTTGAAAGTCTCAACCTTCACTGAACTGCCTGGTTTCTAGTGCAAAGTAGGTTTTAACTGGAATTTTCCAGTAGAATTTCTAAGAGCTTGAATTTTGATCCAGTGTACCTATATTTGAGAATTTTTTTTTAAGAAGCAGAAAGTTATTGCATTTTAAACCAGTATATTGCAGTGTCTTAGCAGCCTACTACTAGCTTTGCAGATTAATTTAATAAATGATGCATAAACAAAAATATTTCCTGATGTCTTAGTAATACTGCAGTAACAAAGTTTCTTGGGTTTTTTTGTTTTTTTTTCTAAAAAAAAACAATTTTCAACATTCATGTACTGAGAGAAAGAAAGCAGAGGCTATAAAATACTCTCATGATAAAAGTGGTATTACTGATAGAAATGTCTAGGTTTAAATAGTCCTCACCACATTTCTCTTACAAACTTAAGAATATTCTTTATAACAATTTCATAATGTAGCTATCTCAAACTTCTGTATTAAGCTCTGGATTCAAGTGGGTATTCATTTTTTTGTGACTTTACAGGTACAATTGGTACAGTGCTCCCAGCAGACTGGCAAGATAGCACACAGGAATTATCTCATTTAACTGTAGATCAATGCCATGTCTGCAACTATAAAATTGTAGGCAAATTGTACAGTAACTATAAGGTTATTATCAATCACTTTTAGCTCTGCAGTGCCACAGGAGAGAGGACAGATACTGTAATAGGCTTTCTGCTGAAGACATTTCATTAATACACTCTGTTTTCTTCCAGAGTCTTGCACATTGCTTGCTCCTGACAGCTACTTTTGTGTTGCTAGTGATAAAAGTAGGGAAATCAACCCAGGTTCAAATAAATACATCAGGATCAGTAACACTTTTCTTCATAACGATGAAAGGTTCATTTAGTTACTTATTATTTGTTAGAAATGTGTAACATGGGAATTTAATAAAATCATCCAGTATCTTTCTACTTTAGCTTGGCAATTAGGTCACAGCACTAAGTAAAAACAAAGGAAAACCAAAGGTCCATAGTGGATTTTCAGTGTAGGCAGGTTTTACTGTACTGAAGAGGGTGGCATTACAGAGGTATAAAATCAGGAGTCTGGTTGAGCCCCAACACTTTTCCTCAACAACTACTCAGGGTTTAACAGATAATGCAGAGGCCAGAATTGAGCCACACTGCTGTCACTGCTGCTCAGTATCAATGGCTGCAAAGCCATTTAAAGCAGTAACACAGAAAGGTAGACTTTACCTTATGTTAAATTAGCCTTTTTTTTTTTTCCCATCTCAAATATTTCTTTTTTAAATTACCCCTTTAAAAAAAATATTTAATTACTGGCCAAAATCTTTAATTTTGGGTAGTCCTCTGTCTTCAGCTCCCTTATGGCCGTGGTAGAATTTGATGTTGTGAGCCAGGGAAATAGTTTACTATCACACATATCAAAAACACACACAAAAAAAGGGTCTCATGAGGATTTTACACCAGAGAAGAACTGGTAAAATAGTCACTTGCTGCAGGATTTGTTCTTACCTGCCTATATTTAATCTTTTCACCATGAAGAGGATGAGGAGCTTCCAACAGAGTAAGGTGACAGATTTATTCCTGCTACAAAAAGTGGTTATCATTCAAGAAGCAGCTCTCTGGTGATGATCTCCAGCAACTTCAGAATCGTTTTATAAGGTTATTCTAACAGAACTTCTCAGTAGCCTTTGATGTAGATCTATAGGGACACATTACACCCTTGTGACAAATGCATTCTTGCAAGGACATTTCTAATTCAACCTGAACAACGGACCATTGACTTAAAAATATATATAGTTGTTGTGAATGCAGTTTATAGGCTAATGGTTTGATGAACTTTGTATTTGGGATCTCAGTCTATTAAAAAAAAAAAACCAACCAAAAACAAAACTGCTGAGAAAAATTCCTGTTCAGAGATGTAGTTCAGTACATAACAGGTCTGCTAGCCAAGAAACCTAGCTGCTAACCTGCCGAGTGGCTGCAGGCAAATCAATCTGCTGTCTGTTCCCTCTGCTATGCACTCGCCAGCAGAAGGATGTCTGCTGGGACAATCACTCACTGAGTGTTTCTGCAGAGGTCAGAGACCCCTAGACCTTCCCTCCACATGGACCTGTAGGTGAGACAATGACTGTAAATATCCATGCAAGGGATCTTTATCATCACACCATTTCCTAATGGAATTTCATTTCGTCCAAATATCCCACTCTTATTTTTCAGTGATTGGCCAAGTCAAGTCCCCAGGTGAGAGAAGCCCTCCAGCTGCCTAGACACCGAAACTACAGACAGCTGCAATAGTATTAAATACCTCCCCAGGATCCTTACAGCTAGCAGTAGTCTTTTGTTCTCATCTCTTTTCATATTAACCTTACACAGCCTTCTTATATAGCCAATGCTAACATGAAAAATGTTAAAAAAAGAAAAATCAAGTGGGCTTTAGATCACTTGTCTTGACAAAATAGACAAATGAACACACAAATATTAATCTTTTAATAATATA